>JAVJIF010013847.1:0-202481 GCA_038442645.1 Agave tequilana
GGCGCTAGCAGCAACATTGGTATTTTTTGTCCTCTAAGTTATAATGCTTCTAAAACATCCTTAATGAGGCAAGAGTACACATTGAAGAATTATTGACAGTAATTAAAGAAATTTGGAAGTAAGTGTTTTTGGTGGATGGTTCAATTCACAGAAGAGGCTACACATCAATTTTATGCCCGCGAAGATGGTAAGCCTATCTTTTTGGAGGTGCCTTGGAATGAATTGGATTATGGCTCGACTTGACCCATTTATTTCATAAATGAACTTTCGAGCTTGGACTCAAGAAAACTAAGTCCCAGAACAGGCTTATATGACTTGGCCCAAGTGGGATGGGTGGAGGTTACGAGCGCATGTGCTTGCTAGCCTGTATTCGTGAGAGGACCGGGTTGCTATGTTTCAGTAGTGTGGATCATGTTGACGAATGATTCACACTCTTTAACATGATCACCAAGCTTTGAAGGACCTTTGATGCATTGGAGAAAGATCACTATATGATTGTTTCATATCATTTTAGAGCATGAAAATCATGATAAAGAGTATTGATCATCTATGATGACTATAATTCCGTAATTATTTACCGATAAATTAATTAACTCAAACTGCAATATTCTGATATTTATAAACACAAATGAATCTCTTAGGAGTCTTTATATTCTGTACGTGGTAAATGAAGTAAGAAACAAGATTTCCTTTTTAGATAAGCATATAAAGCTAGTTTTTATGTTAGGGGGCAAAAAAGAGTACATGTCTTAATTGGACTAGGTAAATACAAAATATCCTAATAGTATTAGGAGAATGTAATAAAAGAAGAGAAAACCTATTACTGATATATTTATTTTGCTATAATAAACACTATCTGAGAGGAACTATTGGAAAAGCTTTCAGGTACATCAGTGTAAGGTTCTAAATATCAGATATCGGGATCGTATCGGATGAGGGGTTTTCAGATATCGGATACCGGGGGAGATATTGGGGATACGCGCGCATACGGGGATATATGCGCGTATACTGGGCGTTCATATCGGACACTATATATAATGAAACATTGATAATTAAAAGTTGATTTAGTGTCATAGATATCATCTTCCAAATAAAAATGATGTAATATGCATGCAAAGATGGTAAAAAAATAATGTACATTTGCACGCAGATGTGGATCATGCAATAAATAAGTTATTTCATGGAATTAAAAAATATAAGATTAGAAGTTGGATGATCTACTTACCAGAAAAATCAAGCATCATCGTCATCAATTCATGGAGGAGATAAATTTAGAGCTCAATTTTTGTCGAGCCTTAACGATGCAAATAACACATATAGTCGGGTGACGGGTTGGGTTTGAGTTCAATGTTGATGGGTTCAAAAATACGAACCCCATTAAAATAATCCATATTGGTCGATTTTGCGTCGATATTTCAAATATTGGCCGTTCTTCTGCAACCGATATGGGCGAATGATTTCTCCATATCGTATTGGCAGCCGGCAAAAAATGAGATATCAGTCGCTATCTCAGCCGACTTGGCCGATATTTAAACAGGGCATCAATGAGACCTTTTGTTGCTTCAGGATGAACATGAATTTGAGTTACCAGAGGACTTCTAGGAAAGTGTTTTTATTTTAAAAAAAGTTAATAATAATTTTATTTATATCTACAGTTAGATCTATTATTATTACAATTATTATTATTTATTATCCTCCAGGTGACAAAATGCAAATCATTTCTTTGGCCTTTCTGTATTTCTTTCTTTGGTCCCCTCATTCTACAAGGGTTTAAGAAAATAACTTTGAAGTTATGATCTCAACTGTTTGATTCATTGACTATGTCTATGAACCATGCATTTAATTGAGTAATCAGGTGTTTAGTTTATTTAGTTTTGTCTGGAAAAATAACTTGATTGCCTAGTCTGAGTAGAAAATTCCATCTAAATATATAAGGTGTACTCTATTATGTAGGCTCAATTTATTGCTTTGAGTGGAGAAAGAAAATTTTCCTGTGAGTTATTTTAGATTACCATGAAGGAATGTAGGAAGCCATTGGAATTTTCCTTCAAATTCTTGTAGAAAGAAGTTATATCATCACCCCTTGAAGAAAAATATGCTAATTTTTGGTCTGGGATGCAGGACTCATTTGGTGGCTTTTCACTTGTCTTTATATTTTACTACCACAAGGAAGGTTCAAGCAATAGGATGCACCGTTTTCTTGCCTCTTCAGTTTTCCGTCCCTTTTTCTCCAGGAGCTTTGGGGCTCACTATAGCACACTTTCACTGCCATCACTTTCAGTAGTGAAAGTAAACCGTCTTTCCAAATCCAATTCGTGGCATGAAGAACCAAAGGGAAATGAGTTTTTCCTTGAACCAGAGGTACAGGAGAATGCCCGCCGAATCAGAAGGGTCATCTTAAACATTAAGAATCGGACAATAGAGGATGTTGTTCAAGCACTGAAAAGTGATGAAACTTGCTGTAAAATTCGACTTACATCGAATCTTGTCGATGGTGTACTCTGTAAATTTGGAGATGATTGGAAGTCTGCCTTGGGTTTCTTTCAATGGGCTAATCTGCAATCAGGATATAAACATGCTACATCTTCATGTAACAAGTTGGTGGATTTATTGGGGAAGATGAAGCAAATGGATCAAATGTTGGATTTTGTAAAAGAAGTGTACAAAGGGGACCTTGTCACACTTGAAACGATTGCCAGGGTCATGAGAAGACTCGCTGGTGCTGGGAGATGGAAAGATGCCATTAAGGTCTTTGATGATCTAGGATCTATGGGCTTGGAGAAAAACACTGAAGCTATGAATCTATTGCTGGACACCCTTTGCAAAGAAAAGAAAGTTGATGCTGCTCGCGAGATGTATTTTAACTGAAGGCGCACATTCCCCAGATGCTTACACTTATAATATTTTTGTCAATGGCTGGTGCAATGCTCGAAAGATTGATGAAGCCACGTGGACAATTCAAGAGATGAAACGCCACGGCTTCCACCCTTCAGTAATCACATATTCCACCATTCTCCAAGCACACTGCAACCAATTTGATTTTTCAAAGGCTTATGACCTTCTGGATGAAATGACTGCTGATGGTTGCCCCCCAAATGTTGTCACTTACACAACTATCATGCATTCACTTGCTAAATCATGCAAATTTGAAGAAGCCTTGCATATAGTTTGAAAGATGAAGTTGTCAGGTTGTAAACCTGATACACTTTTCTACAACTCCTTGATCAACATTCTGGGCCATGCAGGTCAATTAGGCAAGGCATCTCAAATATTTGGGGTAGAGATGCAAGCAAATGGGATCAGTCGTAATTTATCAACATACAATACGATGATCTCAATCTTTTGCAGCCATTACCGGGAACAAGATGCATTGGATGTCTTAAAGGAGATGGAGAACTCTTCCTGTAGGCCTGTTCTTCAGACATACTTTCCGTTGCTCAAGTTATACTTTAAAACAAGAAAGATAGATGATCAACTTAACACATTGTTGAATGACATTGTCAACAAACATCATCTAAGTTTAGATCTTGACGCATACACACTTTTGATTCATGGGTTCTGTAGTGTGGGCAAGGTTGAGTGGGCTTGCCACCTATTCGAGGAGATGATAAGTCAGGAAATTTTGCCCAGGATGCGAACAATGAAGGTGCTTATCTATGAAGCTGAACAAAAAACCATGGACGGAATTGTGGATAGGATCAGAAGTTTGATGAAGCAATATGATAAGTCCTCTTGGCAAAGTTGTGATGATTGACACATTTACTCTGGAGCTGTTGTGGTTACTGTTGCGGTTATTCACTCATGTAAGTTAGATATGCTTCATGTGTCTGAAATTTAGGTGTGGTTTACATTTTCAGCTATGTCTTGTTAACTCTATAGAGTGTCTGTGGATGTATACTTGCATAGTGTTTGAAGTTAAATTGCAGTTATCAGTAAAATATGAATATTTATTAGTTTAAAAAAAATGATTAACTCGATCACCACCATATTCAGATTGGACTCTTGTCATGGACTCTTAGCTATTAGCTTTGAAACTTACAACATGTCAACTGATAGGAAACCCTTAACTGATCCACTTGTGGACACTAGGTTGTTTGGACTCAATAGAAACAATTGAGTTATACACATATATTTTGTCTCCAGGATTATATTCTATTGACAACTCAGGAGTGCATGATTTAAGGAATATATAAACTTTAAAGGTAAAACCAGCCCCAAAAAACCCATGTGGATCTTTAATTTTTCTTTTATTATTTTCAAGGCCTTAAGAAATATTTGAATATATGGTTTCCTGTGATTAACAGAGCTTATGAGTTTTCTTGACTTTAACAGTTGAAGGCGTAGTTTGCTAACTCTTGCCAAAAGGCTTAAAATTAGTAAGAGAAAACGAGTAATCATGACTTGCTAAAACTACCTAGAATTTCACTTAAATATCAGTTGATATACCCGTATATCGGCCGAGATGCCGGTATTTTATCCAAAACGATACGATAAGTGCAAAATTTTATTAGATATCATTTTGGACCGATATGGGCTGATATATCGCCATGTAGTCGATATATCGGCCGATATCTCAGATGAAAATATCCAATATATCGCCACGGATGCATTTGAGAAGTTTCTACAAATGCATTTGAGAAGCTTTTACAAAAGGTAAGTATCCCTTATGAGTTTATGACTCTAAATTTGCTTTAAGTAGTTTCATATGATTCATGTAGGCAATCACATGTATATTCTTCATCCAATATGACGCCCGATTTGACGTCCGGTATTTAGTACTATATCGCGATATATCACTCGGTATTTGTTATACAATTTTGTTGACCGATATATCACTGATATCCGATATTTAAAACACTACCTAGAGACTCTAACTTACCACTTCAAATACTACCCCAAAACTCTCACTTTACTAAATTCCATCAAAACCTTAGAATTAGCCCCTCTATTTCATATCCTAATCCTTGCTAACTCTCTCTATCCAACCAACCAATCAAACCTAATTCTAACTCTTAGTACTATTCATCTCCATAAACTCATAACCCTAATTTCTCTTGTTGCCAAACACAACTGAAGGGTCATATTTGTATATCTACATGTTTTATATGCAAGTTTGAAATTGTAAGCTGAATTGATATGCTTTGATACTAGTTCCCGGGATTGGCGTTGCGGAACGTGGCAATATGATAATACTTAAAAAAGGAAACTATTGTAGAGCAAACTAGTAATACTAAGACAAAAGAGTGATAATAATAACAAGAGAATTTATGTGGTTTGGCTCAAACTTGGCCTACGTCCACATGGAGAGAACTTGAAGAGTTTTATTAATAAACTTGGTACAAGAGTATTCACCTTCTCTTTGAATTCTATAAGATTATGTTGGCCCAAATGTACAATCAACCTTTAGTTTGATGATTCTAAAACTCATGAAGTCTAGTAGTACTAATAAAGTCCAAGTGTTGTAAGTATATATGTTTTCAAAAGATATATAATTTAGCTTCAAAAGGAGATATTGAAGCATTCAAGATTTATTCAAGTATTGGACTCAAGCTCAAAAAGACATACTTGGAGAATTTCACTTGAAGATTTTGAAGAATGAGTCTACTTTTGAAGTTATTTAGTTTGTTAAAGTTTAATGTGGAGAATTGATGCTCAAGATATCACACTCATCAAGTTTTATGTTTGCAGTTTTAAGTTTTGAAAGTTTTTAGAAAAAACTATAAAATATATCTGGTTTTGAAATATATATATGCAAAATTGATTTCAAGTTATTATTATGTTTTACAAAAGATTTATAAATTTATGTTTTTAATTATGTATCAAAAGTATTTTTAAAATTAAAAGAAAACATATTTTGGGCTTTTGCTGCTTGACAACACGGTCGACCGCACGACAAAGCAAAGGCTCTGTCGATCTATAGAGCGATGATTGGACTTGCACAATCTTGTGCACTTGCCTTTGGCTCTGAGCTCAGTCGATCGCTGGCTTTGCCTTAGTTTGAGCAGGACCAGGCCGGTCGACTGCACAGTCGACTGCTAGCACTGAGTTCCTCAGAACTCACTCTGGCTGGTCGACTGCATAGTCGACTGCTAGTACTGAGCTCTCTGAGCTTATAGTAATGTTTTGACCGGTCGACCGACTGTAATAGCTAATTCATTTACCCTCTGCCGGTCGACCGCCAATAGTCAAAGTTGCTAGTTTTGATTATAACGACTATTTTCTTTACAAAACAAACCAGATTCATTCTCAATGACATTTCATGGTTTTAATTATTTTTAACATGTTTTAATTGCTGGGATTTATTGAGTATAGGTCTTTAACCTTCTCCTATATAAATGAGTAATTAGAGATGGTTTTATATCAAAAGAATATCAAGTTTTTACAAATGTTTTCAAGAGTTCAAATCTAAAGTGAAAAGTTTTTAGTGCTATTTAATCCATTTTCTTCATTTCTCTCACTTTTCTTGAGCTATCAATTCCAGACACTGAGCTATAGGAAAGTTGTAAAAGAGAGCATTTGTGATCTTGTGAATGTAACCAAGAGTTGTAATTTATTGTTCTTTGAGAGATCCTCTTGAAAGGAGGGTAGTGAGTTGGAGTTGCTGCTTCAGATGTTGCGAGATCGAGTTCAGGTATAATCGAGATTGATTATAGTGGAATCCTTCATTATGGTGAAGGCAGGGACATAGAGCAAGTGGCCGAACCTTGATAACAATTCTCTCTCTTTGCGATTGGCTTGTGTTTGATCTTTCTAACTCTCCCCTTTATTTATTGCAACATTATATTTGTAGTTTTCATTCTTTCAATATTATTTGTTTAAACTCTCTAAAGAAAGCAATTGTGCATCTTAACTCTTATTTTCAGAGAAATCATGAGGAGAAGTTCAGAGCTCTTCATCGGGTATACGGCTTCATTTCTTGATCGTTGAGTTGAAAATTTGTAGTTGTTTATAGTTGTGTTTTAAATTTTCGCTTAAGTTTAGTGTATCACCTATTCACCTCCTCTAAATGATTTCATATTACAAGAGTATATCTTCTCTCTATACACCATCACCTTCCTCCTCTTTCTTTGGCATCCTTTGATCTTCTTCAAAATACAATATACTAGGCTACAATCTATATTTATAGAGTTTTACAATACAAAGCCTATCTAACTCTGAGATGATCTTGGCCGCCGAATACTTGAAGAATTTGATCAATCCTTGTAGGAGTTGATCAAAATTTTAAACTTTAAAACAAATCTTCATTGAATTGAATCTGAATTATATTCAAACTCCATCAGAAAAGGAAACTCGCACCACCTCTATTCATGCTTTGACCGATCTTTCAGATTAGTTGACTAATAGCTTCTATAAGTCGACTAACTGAAATCTTCTACTCTGTATACAATCGACTGGTCCTAATCTGCTTCAACTGGATTTGCTTCTTCTATTTCAAGCCATCGTCTTCTCCAATTTGATTAGATCTTTTTGAATCATCATCTCTTTTTGAAAACATGGCAAAATCCTAACAATCTTTATCTTGACTTCCTTTTCAAGCCTTTAACGAAACACCTTAAATTTTTGATATATTATCTTGATTCTTTCCTTGGTTGTACTCTTGCCCCCTCTCCCAGGGCCTTTGGCTAATCACCGCCATGCCTTAGGCCATCTTGGGTCTTACCCGAATGCACCCTTTCTCTTTCCTGCAACACTTTGATCCGGTTCATGTCCCATCACAATTTTCCTTGAAGTTCCACCCCGCGATGAGCTCCCTTTCAAACTTATGCCTGAAATTTCACCTCGAACTGAGTTTTCTTCCTTCAGCTTCTATATCCCTTCACACTTTTCTTCTTCTAGAATTAGCCTGTCTTCTTGATTAACTGTGACGCCTTATTGCACTTGGATCCGACATCTTTCTTCATTGAGCACCCCTATGGATATTAGATTATACTGTGCTTTCAGGACATACCGGACTGCCTCTAGAGCACACACCGTCCCATCTCTACTTATAACATTGGCTGTCTCAGTGCCGATGACCTCTCAAGCTGAGCCATCCACCATTTTGACAATTCTTTCCTCCTTTGTAACTAAGGAGCTGAACATTTTCTTATGAAAACATACATGAATCGTACTATCAGAATTAAATATCCAGCCTTTATCTTGAGAAATATTGTCTTCAATGTAGGAAACCATTAATAATTCAGTGTCAACACCACTCATTGCTACGTCTGCCTCCACAACTTGCATCTTCTTCTTCGACTACTCTTGCCGATACTTGCAGTTCTTCCAGTGACTTTCCTGTTGACAAAAGTGACACGCCTTAAACGAATCCAGACTTTTCTTTCCTCTTTTTCCCTTCCTTCCCATGACCACCAAACCTGATCCTTCCCGGATGGGAAAAGATGTGGCCCAGGAATAGGTGTTTACACCTCTGACTCGCCAACAGCATCTGGTGAGAGTTCTTCCCGGAAATCGTATGCCGGTGTGGCACCACTAGATGGGAAGAAGGTAAAACCTATTATGCCAGCTGTGCGATACGGCAACGACCGGAGTATTCAACTGACCTACCACATGATAGATCTAACCACCCGCGTTTCGAGTGTGAAGGGGGAGAGAAGAGATTTCATAATTGGGGTTTTGAATAAGATGACCTTTGCATTTTTGATTTTTCTCAAATAAGAGGTGTTAAGCTTTTTATCATTCTGGCGTCGAGCTATTTTTCCGCAGGACCTCCCCTGCAGTATCGTCACCGTAGTAGAGTTTAACCACCAAGTGCGGGATGGATTGGTGTGACTCAACTTGATTTGGTTTTTTCTCGATCTCATTAGATAAGAAAGTTTACGTGACCTCCTGAGAGTTTCCTTACCGTAGAGCATGGTGGTAATGATGTGGTCATATGACTCCGGAAGTGAACTAAGAAGTATCAATGCCTTATCCTTTTTGTCGATCTTGACATCAACAGCTAGCAGCTCGCTGATAACATGCTTTAACACCGCTGTCCCTTCTGTTATGCGTAGTTCATATAGTTGTTTCTTGAGATACAGCTTGTTGGAGACGCTCTTTGTCATATATAACGTTTTGAACCTCTATCACAAACCCGCAGCCATTTCTTCATCCATCACGTTGTACATGATCTCGTCTGCGAGAAATAGGTAGATCATGCTTGCCACTTTTAGATCTATCTTCTCAATCCTCATCTGACTATCTGTAGGTTTTGTTGACTTTCCTTACAAGGTGTTGTGAAGACCCTATTGCATCAGCAATGCCTTCACCCTCTTTTATCATAAGCCAAAGTTTCCTTGCCATTGTACTATTTGACCTCGAAATTGGTGCAAAACTTTCAATTTTCGAACATATCGCCTTATTATCAACCTCTCCCTCATACCAATTGTAAGCGAAATTGATATACTTTGATACCAATTGTTGTTTCCCGGATCGACATTGCGGAACGTGGTAATATGATAAACTTGCAAAAGAAAACTAATATAGAGCAAATTAGCAATACCAAGACAAAAGAGTAATAACAATAACAAGATGATTTAATGTGGTTCGACCCAAACTTGGCCTACGTCCATGGGGAGAGAACTTGAGAGAGTTTTATTAATAAACTTGGTACTATAGATCTAATCTTCCCTTCGAATCTCACAAGAGTATTCACCTTTCTCTTAAATCCCATAAGATTACAAGAGTATACCTTCTCTCTATGCACTGTCACTTTCCTCTCTCTTTCTTGGCTTCTTTTGATCTTCTTCAAGATACAATATATTAAGAACAATCTATATTTATAGAGTTTTTCAATACAAACTCTATTATATTATAACTCTGAGATGATCTTGGCCGTCAGATACTTGAAGAGCTTGGTCAATCATTGTAGGAGTTGATCTTCTTGATCTAGAAGAATTTTAGACCCTTTAAACTTTAGAAACAAATTTTCATTGAATAGAATCTGAATTCTATTCAAACTCCACCAGAAAAGAAAACTCGCACTGTCTCTGTTCACGCTTCAGAACGACAGACTAGTCGACTAGTCTTTTGGATTAGTCGACTGGTCTTCAGATTAGTCAACTAATAGCTTCCATAAATCAATTAACTATAATATTAGTATTTGTCCAGTCGACTGGTTTGAGCATTAGTCGACCATAAAGTCGACTAATCTGCTTCAGTTGGATTTACTTCTTCTGCTTCAAGCCTTCGTCTTTTTCAATTCGATTGCATCTTCTTGGACCATCATCTCTTTTTGAAAACAAGGCAAAATCGTAAAAGACATATCATCAGATACTAGCATGTATGGCCGACACCGGTATGCCCTATACAATCGAGATGATACTAATATTCCTGATAGACCGAGACAATATGGCTCATATTTCTGATAATGCCAATTCTGGATACCGGTACAAGTCTATTGACACTTAGATTTCAAACCTTAGCTATAGGGTTGGAGCCTTATATGGTTCTCCATGTCATAGCAATGTGGCATGAGCTGACACATTGCATCTCCGTTACATTGTATAATCCAAAGGAAAACTGATTGTTGATGCTATCTTGAAATGGTAGATTTTGGCGTTCTTTTTTCTGATCCTCAGTTGACAATCACTGTAAAAACTTGGCCAATTATTTGTGTAGCTTTCATAGCTATGAGTCACACTCCATAGTCAACCCATCCAACAGAGAGAGACACAAATCATGGTGATGACGTTGATGACGACAATGAGGATGATGATTATAAGATAATAATTAATAATACTACTGTATTCGTGCAACCAAAATTAAAGCACTTATTTTGACTACCTTGGTTTCAGAGTATAAAGTTTCTGTACGGGAACTTTAATATATATTAGTCACCTCGACCTACTTTATAGTCAACATTCTCTTTCCGAAGAATCTGAGTCATTACATGCGGATGAAAATCATTATTATGGTGTGTTGAAGCTCTGGTTGAATGAACACTTATCTCACATATTCATGTTTCCTCAACAGTTTGCACAAAATTTGGCTAACCATCTCTCATGGCATGCAGTTTCAGTATTGTTTTGAATAGACATCCAATACTAATAAATCATGTCAGTCTCTTTTTATATTGCTAGTAATAGACACCACAGATAGCTGTATTTTATTTGAAAATTGCAAATCATTTCTTTTTAATCATAGAAAGTGAATGCTGAGGAGTTGATACAAGGTTAAGAATATGGTAATGAGTTATACAAGATCTTTGAGGCACATCACCACTGCTAACAGGTCCATTTGGGTGGTGGGCAGCAGAGGATTTGCCGCTGGTGCTATGTCAAAGAAGGGTTCAAAGGGTGGAGGTGCTGATGCTCCAAAAGAGTCTGTCCTGACCAAAGAAATGAAGAGTACCACAGTGTTCGGAGCCAACATCCTAAAGGACGGCACTGATCCCAAAATATTGCCAGATTCTGAGTACCCTGATTGGCTTTGGCACTTGCTTGACAAACGGCCACCACTAAGTGAACTACGAAGGAAGGACACACAAACTCTTCCTTATGAGGACCTCAAACGATTTGTTAAACTTGACAATCGAGCACGAATGAAGGAAAACATGCTGTCAGGGCCAAGAATTGATTTTGAAGGTACGGGGATTTCTACTTCCTTTCTGCTAATGTCATCAAGTTTTGGCCTCAAGAGCCCATGCGTTAGAAAATAACAAACAATTATGTGTGGTAGCATTTGCTAAACTATTAAGTGAACACAAGACATCATGTAATTTATGCATTCCATGTGAGTCTTGCATTTGACTGCTTGCTGATTTCATATATGCTATTCAGTTTCTAGTAAGTTCTATTTATGTATTTTCAATGGTCTCCCAAGACACTATGGTAAGGTATGCATGTATACTCTGAAATCACACAAGTTATATCATTATGGACAGTGATAACTATTATGTCATTGTCAGTGGTAAATCTTAATTTAATGACAGATTTTAAATGGGAAGCATCTTAGTGGTCATAACTGATGTCTCAAGTGGTCAGTGGTAAATCTCAATTTAATGACAGTAAGATTTTAAATGGGAAGCATCTCTCTGGTCATAACTGATGTCTCAAGTGGTCTTTTCACATTGTGTCTCTTTCCATCTGGTAGTCCAACTGTTGGTACTCCTTTAGGCGAGCAATTTATATTTTTCTGACATTGAATTTTATATTTAAGCCTGCAATAATAGCTTGTAGCACTAACATTACTATTTTCTTTCAGTGTGGTAGCGGGATTATATATATATTTTCTTAGTAAATTTTGTAGTTGAGATATGAAAGTGTATGACTTAGATCATAGTTGGCATTCACTTTGAAGATCCATTCCATTAAAGTTGATTTACATCATTGAAATGTCTAAGAGTTAAAATTTGGACTATTAGTTTTCTTTCCTATCCATCATGTAGCCACAAAACGAGCAGTTTAACATAGTGATTATTTAGTTTAAAGGTCTAAATTCTTTCAAAACCAAGAAAAATTGGTGTCCAAAGGGATAAAGTAGCTAGACGATTATTTATGGTTAGATTCTCAATGTGTATTTCCCAAATCATAGATTAAGAAAGCTCTCTACTTTCAGCCATCCATTTTATAGGTCGGTAACATGTAAGAAATCATAAAAATATTGTTTTTTGTCTAGGCATTTTAAATGATTTAGACCATATTTAATGGTTTTGATCTTCTATATGATATATATAGGATCCTACAACCTCTCGACACCCCCCCCCCTCCCCCACACACACACCCATCTCCTTGGGAAGCAAATCCTTCTCATCTAAATTTATGCGAGAAAAATAAAGTTTTTTAAGGTTACTTTGTGTATACATCAAGTAAGCACAAAATGAACTGCACGAAGAGCGATTTGTTTAGTTTATGGTTTAAATGTTTTAGATATTTCAAAAGTTTGTTTCTAAAGGTGTTTCAGGACGCGATTTGTTTAGTTTAATTATTTAAATGTTTTACATACAAAAGGTTGTTACTAAGGGTGTTTCAAGACAAAATGGTTGGATGAAGAATTTGCATGCTGAAAATCATAAATTTAAGCAACATGCTAATTTTGACTGTCCATTTTGTACTATTGATGTATGAGCAATAATTTTTTTTTTTTTAATAAAGTGGATACTACATTTTTGGTCTGTAGCAACTCTAAATGACACACCAATGTTAATGAAGTGGATATTTCATTCGATTAGCCAAACACTAGATTTGAATGGGAAAGATTTAGCTCCAAATCCTTTCAGAAGTAGCTAAGTCTGTTTCTATATACACACACATGGATGCAATCAATACATACATACATATAATTAATATACACACCAATCGACCCACCCGCGCACACAAAAACACATATTTATGTATGTATATCTATATGTATATATAATGTATGTATGTGGATGGGACGTTTCGTTTCAAAATGTTTTTGGGTGAGCTTTAGAATAATTGAGAATATATGTCGTAAAATGGACCTGTTTATTCAAAAAAGAATGCGAGATAAAGCAGCTACAGGAGATATTTTGGTCTCTCAAGATTTATGCCAATAGGCCTAATGTGATAGATTGGTGGCATAATGGTTACGACCCAAAAGGATCCAAAAGGGAAACCCTTGGGCTCGAGCTTATTTGACCACCTTTCCCACTCATGCTGACGGATTAGCTATGGCTTGGAACCTGTAATGACAAAAAGGGGGAATTCCTAGTGAATTCTTGGACCTAAAGTTAATTAGTTCTTCTTTCACGTGGAAGGATGGCAAACTAAACTAGGTTCTAAGTTGTAATTGCAACTTGAATACTTGACTAGACGTGAAGACACTTTTGCAAGTGTCAATCTCAATTTGTGAAGATCACTTTGAAATCTGTGTCATGTATGAGATTTTCTGCAATCGTCTTGTCTTGAAGGAAGCAAAGAGGTTCATTGTGGTTATTGGAGAGGATGTACAGTCTTGTGAAGCTGTAGATGTTGCTGTGGCTTAGGGGTCCAAGATAAGATTATTTGGAGAGGTGGAGACTTGGCTAAGAGGCTCTAGAGATGGACATAGTGCTGTTTCTTAGGTGTATGTCTCGATATAGCACAATTCAGAATTGTGCATGGATACTTGTAGGCTTGTATCAAAATGAGGGCAACATTTATCAATTTTTGAGTATATACAAAAATGTGTAACAAAAATGCTGATCTATGAGGTTTTTGATTATATCGGTGGACACATGAATATCGAACATATTAATCTTTGAAGCATGAATATAGAAACTCAATGATTTTGAATGAGTGTGCAATAGAGACCCAACGGTGCATTACATTACAAGTGGGATCTACATGACATCAAAATTTAATACATCAAACTACAACTTATTACAAATGAGATTTACATGATCACAAAATTAACTTGAGCACTCAGAAAGTGGGAACATGGTAGCATTAAGGGGAAAAGAGAAAAAGGAAAGGGTTTTTCCATTTCCCATTTCCGGTTCAAAAAAACAAGCCCATTTCCCTCCCGCTTCCATGAATCCAAACACGTTGCAATATTTTGGTCAATGTTTGGGAGTTTTAGTGAATCTGCCACTAAAACAAATCAAAGTGTTGATAGACATATACAAAGATATAGCGCTCTCCTTCCTGCATGGGAATTAGAGCCTGGATCATTTTGTTTTTTTTTTTTTTAAAGTATACATTGCATTAAACGTCTCCCCTCAGAGCAAAAGATAATATCTTGTCCATCATTTACTACGGGATTGTATTATAAACAATCAAGCACTCTTTGTTAAATTCATCACAAGTTGCGTACTTCACACTGCTATCTTTCTACAGGAGACGTTTATGGAAATCTTTCATTCTGAGCTTTTGCATCTTGTAGCTCCAGCCTTCTAGTAAAGGTTTTCTAGCATATTACATAGATACCAGAATATTTTTCTCACCAGTGCCTTTGCATCACATCCTTCTTGTCATCACTCCTTCATGGTCCCGGTGAAATTATCTGATATAAAAGGCGTGTCGTGACCTTAAAACATTAGTGAGTTCACTTTTGAGCATGTTGTTATAGAATCTTTGTCATCTGTACTTTATCATCTATACCTGTAATGGAAAATGTTGCTTGCAACTTGTGGCTTCTGATGTCATCTTAAAGAAGAGAAATGGCCAATATTAGCTCTTCACTTATTGTGGAGGATCCTCCCTCTTTTGAGCTTCAGTCATGTCATCCTCCAAATGAATTGTTCCCTGCATAAACCCTTGTTATACATAAAATTCGTGCTGGTTGTGGTCCTTTTTCTCCCCTCCTGATTTTTATGTTAAGAGTATCATGCTTCTTGAGTTTGTGCTGTCAGGTTTGTTGGACTCGAGATTCTGATGAAGATTCACGACTCCTTGTGCCATTACTGGATTGCCTCTGTCAAGTCATTGGAGATGTTAAAAGTCTAAACTACTATAGACTTGTTACGTAACTGTAAGAGTTAACGATCCATGAAAACTATTAGTGATTTGTAAATATGCAGCGCGATTCGCGTGCATATTACACGCATTTAAAATAATTGTGTGACGATAATCCTGTCTTCTTCATTTTATTGTACCTCTTTTTACTATTTTTCTTTTGTGGTTTTCTTTCTTCTCAATCTACGCTTATCGGTCTTTTTCGGATTCACATATTGTTGTTGTTGTATGCTTTTTCCCCCCTGATATAGACTGTAGTCGGGACTTGAACATGAGACCTCTCTCTCTCTCTCTCTCTCTCTCTCTCTCTCTCTCGATTGCTAATGTTTTCTTACTCATTATTAATATCAATAATAATGTGATGGATCAAAGCTTTATCTCCAAATTGGTCTTTCACTATTCCCACCATTTCTTGAAGGTTCCAATCATAAAGGTCATGGAAAAGGAAAGGAAAAGAAAAGAAAAGTAGCACAACAATCTCGTTACTATATTATTCCTAGCCTCTGAACAAAAGGAGTATTGGGAAAGCGAAGGAGATGGCCACATGTATGCTGGGCCATGATGCTCATCAGAGATTCAGTGTCTATAGATTTTAAATTTTTGATTTGGTTTTGAAGAGAGAATAGAGAAGAGGAAAAAAAAAAAATCAGTGTGGTAGAGCTTCAGTGAGACGACTTTGCTTCTATTTTGGGTGGGCATCGCGTGTTAATAAATAATGGGAAATTCTATTCACACCACCCTCTTATATATTTACACCCACCCTTAAAATTATTTTTTGAATTACAATTTTATTCATAAATGAAAAATTTATAATACCTTCTATTTTTTTTTCTCCCTCTCATTTCCTCTCTAAAGATTTTTTAATATTTTACTTTCTGCTTTCTTTACTAAAGTTTTCTATAAAGTTTTAAACTAAAGTCTTCTTCTGAGTTTACTCCAATCAATGTAGCCACATCAGATGGTCCAGATAATCTCTCTGTGCCATCTTTGTCTCATGTCAACCTTTGATCGAGATATTTTTTTAATTTTTTTAAAAAATAGTACAAATGAGTTCGTTGGCAGAAAAAAATATTTTTATGTTAATGTATCTTCCAGAGATTGCGAACGCATCCCATTATACAGGTACAAATTTGTTTGCAGTCATTGTTACATATTTTAATATTGTTTGATTTTAACAATGCTAATTACATTTTTTTTAAAAAAAAATTAAGGGCTTGTTTGTTTCGTTGCAAAACGTCGCAAGTCGTAAGTCGTAAAATGAGAATGAAAAAAGTGAACTGTAGTAGAGAAAATATATTGTGTTTTACGGTGTTTGGTTGATAAAGTGAAGTGTAAATGAAAAGTATATTGTGTTTTACGGTGTTTGGTTGATAAAGTGAAAGTGTAAATGGTAAAGTATATTGTGTTTTACGGTATTTGGTTGGTAATGTAAAAGTGTAAGTGGAAAAGTTGACCACATAGCAGTGATTTAAATATTATAAATACTATTAAATTAAATCTACTATTGCAAATTAAATTGTATTAATAAATTTGAGATAAAAAATTAATAATCTTAATATTTATTTATAACAATAATATTAATAAAATATTAGAATAAATAGTAAAATATTACTAAAATATTAACTAAATAAATAATATAAAATTAAAAAAAAAATCTAAAGAACATTAATAAATTTTAAGAATACTAATAAAATATAAATATTAAAAAATGTTACAACAATAATAAAATATAGTTATAATATTATAATATTAAAATACTTGAAAATTATTATAATATAAATTTTATTATAATATTATTGTAATATTATAGAAATATAAAATTAATAAAGTAAAATATAATTATAATTTAATAATAAATTATCATTATAGTATTATTATATTGAATTATTATTACAATATTAACATAATAAAATATTAATATAATAATAAATATATTATGATATTAATAAAGTAATTTTTATATTAAAAATAATAATAAATATAGTAATTTTATATTAAAGTATAATACTGTTATATTATAAAATATTAACTCTAAATAAAATAATAAAAAATGGAATAAGTATTAATAAAATAATAAAATATTAAATTAAAATATTAAATTATTAAATATTAAAACAATAAAAGTTAAAGATTAAAAATATAAAATAATTAAATAATTAAATAAAAAATTGAACACTATTAAAATATTAAATATTTAATAATATTTAATTATATATTGATTATCTAGTAACTGTTTTGAACTGTAAGTATACTACAAGTGACAGTTACATGACCACAAAATTAACTGTAGCAACTGCAAGTGGGAAAATATGAGTGTAAAAGTGAGATTTACATGATCACAAATTTAACTGTAGCAACTGCAAGTGGGAAAAGAAGAGTTGCAAAAGTGTTTTACATTTTGCAAACGAAACCAAACAACTTTAAATGTAAAGTTGCAAAACTTTTTGCATTTTGCAAACGTTTTGCAACTTACCAAACACGCCCTAAATACAAGTTCATATGTCAGCTGGACATCCTTTGCCACCTGTTGCCACAGGGTGGCATCTTCATGCCCATATTAGCGCTCGTGGTTTGCGCAAACGATATAAAATCGAGTCAATCAGTATCAAAAACTTGTGTGAGATCTAAATCACAACTAAAAAAGAAATTTTTGATGTTTAATAATCATATTGACATATGTGAGAGATTAGAAGTAGAAAGTATGAGAATTTAAAATAATTGAAAATAACACTTGTATTGTTGAAAACTTGTAATGATGAACTTTTCTTCTTTGTATGGACGTTGAGCATTGAAGACACATATTTTGTGTAGTTAAAATTAAATTTTTTTTTAAATTCATAAGATTGTGTTTTGTTTTCAAGGATCATAGAAAAATCATACCAATGTGCAGACAATTGCACTTGAAAGTAGTTAGCTATATTATTATGGCATAACATGACATGATTTGATGCTTGCATCCGCGCGAATTGAAGTTTCTAATTTTTATTTTCTATTTTGAGAAAAATAGATTCTAAAGTTTTCATCTTTCCAGCAGAGGAAGAGGCACTGAAGATGATAATGATAATTTGTTCATTTACAGGTGGCATCCAAACTCTTAATGTTACATGTTTATTTATTATGAGTAAATAATCGATTAATATGCTCTCAATTTCTTTTTTTTATATTTAAACTTTTTTTTTCTTTTACTGAAAGTGCATACTGAATGCACAAAAAACTTTGGTGGGATGCAGTGAGTAATTTTAATCTAACTGATTATAAGATAGAAAAGGACATTTTGAGAAGTTTTAAGGATGTACAGAATAAATTATGATAACTTCAAATTGATAAGTGGGTGAAAAGAGAAAGATGGGTGTAGACAGTAAAGAAGATGGGTGTGAGTAGAATTTCTCATAAATAATTGTAAAAGCTATCACTCGTATGTTTTTTCCTAAATGAAAAGCATTGATCAGTGGCTGACCGTATTGGTTTGCATGTATTTCCTTATCAAAATAGGATTGGCCCAAAAAAAAAAAAAATGAAAAAGAAAAAGAAAACTCGTGAAAATTTTGTTTCCAATTTCCTAAAGAGTTTGTCAATCAGAATTAATTAATGACTTTTAAAGGTTTCTTCTTTTCTAAGAGATACCAATATCAGAATCTCAACTCCGGGGACCATCAAACAAATGAGCCACTTGCAATCTGATCAGCGTTTAGCCTCAATTTGACGTTTAGTTGGCTCGATTTTGAATTACTCCATCAGTAAACATACTGAACTTAAAAAAGAAGTTAACTAGTGTGGGAGAGAGGATCTTGTTGGCCCAAAAGATCATTTCCCTGGTTTTAATAATGATAATCTCATATAATTATTTATTCTGACATTTCTATTTATTTAAGTTTCAAGGAGTAAGATTGATTTCATATCGAGTTTGACTTCTCTATAAAAACTCACAAGTTTATGAAGCCCTCAATGTTGTGCGCAGCAGGGTCGGAAGAAAAACACAACAACCACCACCCTTGAGGAATCCGCCCTTCTGGCGAAGACTCGATGCAGCCGGAGAAACAACCAACGCAACAGGGACAGTAACCAACAGAGAAAAACAATCAACACACAAATTTAACGAGGTTTGGCCAACGTGCCTACGTCCTCGGGGCAAGGGGGAGAGAGATTTTATTGATTCAACAATCAATTACAAATTATTCCTTCTTCAAGGAATTTCCAATGGAGATTTTCAGTGGGATACAATACATGAGGCCTCTAGCCTCTATTTATAGCCACAGAGTCCCTGAATTTATGGAAACCCAGGTTGGATTCAATCCCATCCAGAAAAGGAATTCGAATCCTAAAAGGAAAGTCCAGCCGCGCCTGTCGGTCGACCGGCTGGTCGACCGACCCATGCCACGGTCGACTGGCTCGGTCGACCGCGCCTACCCGAGAGCAGAGCCACTTCAGTCGGTCGACCGGGGCCGGTCGACCACTCCTTCCTGTGCACGTCCGTGCACGCCGGTCGACCGGGCCGGTCGACCGGCCTCCTCCACCGGTCGACCGGGAGCACCTCTGGCCTGCTCCATGCGCCGTTTCTCGCTCCTTTGTCGTCCGATCTTTGTGCTACCTTCTTCCATCTCCTCTATCTCCTCTCTCCCACAATTCTCCATCTCGGTGAAGATTTTTTAAATCTGAGCCGATCTCCAACGAACTCCAGTCTATCACCTGACGAAATCGACACACGATCTCGGTGAAATCGACACACGATCTCAGCTTGCGCACTCCGGACGAAATCGACACACGATCTCGGCGAAATCGACACACGATCTCCGCTTGGAATCTGTAGCTCAGCTATCCACTGGAATGTATCACACATGCCTTCCCTATAATTCACCTTAGGAGAACTTCCATACATGCCGAACACCGAATGTGGCTCCTACTCCACAACTTCACAACCTCATGAAGAACTCATCATGAGCCAACACTGACTCTCTAACTGACTAGCTCTATCTAATCTACCTGTCTTCAGCTGACGGTCCAATCAAGTCTGAGTAGAGCACACCGAACACCGTCATCGGCTTTAACAACTGGATGCACACCACTCCTTATGCAAGCTCAACATCTTCTCACTGAAAAACACCTAGAGGGGGGGTGAATAGGTGTTAGTTGCTAATCTAAGAAACTAAAAGCAAACTAAGTGCGCTAAATGCGGAAGCTAATGCAAATGTTGCAACACACTTAATACAATCCACCAAGTGTAGCCGAATTCCCCTTGCGAGGCTCTGGACTAACTCCTCTTGATTCCCCTTGAAATGGGTTGAGGTGCTATGTGAAGCTCTTGTTGGATGAGTATAAGTTAGGCACACACACACAAGCAATCCAAGCAATATAAGATGCACACAATCAAGCCAAGCATATAAGAATGAATAGCAATATGAATAAATGCAAGGCAATATGAAATATGCACAACACAAGCAAATATGATATGATATGAATATGATGCTTTGCACAAATATAAGAGAGAGAGTTAGAGAGACAATGGATCAATACGCAAACACCAAGATTTGTTTCGAGGTTCGAGCACCTTGCTCTACATCCCCGCCTACACCACCGTGTAGGATTTCTACTATCTCAACTCCCACCGAGGGAACCTCTACCGAAGAGGATTTCTTACAACTCTAGGAGTACCTAACTCCTCTCTCAATACAAAGCCACCGAGGCTACAACAACCACAATCCACAACACCTCTACCGAAGAGGCTCACAACCAACACTATCACCTCACACTTGAGGGATACAACTCAATCACCCGATCACCTCTACCGAAGAGGGATTCACAAATAAAAGGGTGTACAACTTAGAGGTTACAAACAACAACCTCAAAACTCTCTCTTTCTTTCTTTTTTCACAAAACAAAGATCCTAATAGTTTAGGATAGAAGATATAGCTCAAGTGTGGAAAACAAGTGTTTTTGGAAACAAGCAACAAAGAAAAATCCTTGGGAAAATACTTGCAATATGATAGAATTGAAGATCTAAGCAAAAATCCCAAAAACCTATTTTTCTTTGATTTTCCAAAAACCCAAAAACAAATAAGATGAAATCTTTTTGACTTAAAAAACTCTTTTAAAACTCTTTTAAACTCTTCAGAAAACTGAAAATTTTAGCTCAAAAATTCTTATTCAAAACAATGGAGAAATGGGGTATATATAGCCCCTAGGAAAAACTAGCCGTTAGGCTGATGTGGCAGTCTGACCAACTGCCGGTCGACCTGCCCGGTCGACCGCCAACGGTCAAAAATGTGACCGTTGGGCAACATCGGTCGACCGGTCCGGTCGACCGAAATAAACCGAGAGCAGAGCTCTCAGGCCCGGTCGACCGGCCCGGTCGACCGTCCACTGTGCCTAACAGACGTGCACGTCTGTGCACGTCGGTCGACCGGATCGGTCGACCGGCCCTTGGTGCGGTCGACCGGTCCGGTCGGCCGACCAGCCTGTCAGCACAAAACCAGGTCAGAAAAATTTGGAAAAATATTTTCTAAAAATCTTTTATCTCTTTTTAAAAATACCATAAAAATTGTTTTATCATTTTATGTTGAAACATAAACATGTGATAAAAATTTCAAGACATATATCAATCATATCAATTCATTTTTGTGTCTTGCAAATTTTATCAAAAACAAAACCTGTATTTTGTCAAACTTGATTTTTCCAAAACATGAATAGGGATATCAAAATAAGTTTGTTTACCAAGTTAAAGCATGTATGTATAAATAGAAAACATCTACTATACATATACCATATGTAAACTTGTTTTGATAAACTATTCATGAAAACCAAAACTCAATCATAAAACGTGTGTGATTTGTGCACTTGAGCATATCAACTAAACTAAGCTTTACAAATGGATCTAAAACTCATAATCTAAACTAGGATACCTAAGTCTTCTTGACGATCTTCATCTCCAAGTAGACTCGGTCCAAACTCCGTGATTCTCCAAGTGCAAAGGTATGATCTTTAAGCTTTGGCACCGGAATCATCATGAATAGCTTCTAATCATCTTGTTGAAGCTAATCACCAACTAATATCCTGTTAATGATCTGAAACTTAGAAACACAAGAATATTAGTAAACATAACTACATGAGTGTTGATCATCATCAAAACTAGAGTGGAAGGCCATTGGGCCAACAATCTCCCCCTTTTTGATGATGACAAAACTCATGGAGTTATATAAGATAAAATGAGGGGTAAAATCTTTCTTCCCCTTTATGTCAATCAAAACAATGCAAACAATGTTCTCCCCCTTTTTGTCTAAAACAAAAAAAAATAAAATCAATAAGGGGTGACTACAAACATGATATCAATTAAAAATATGTTAATGAAGCATCTTGATACCAATAAACAAGAATCAATATATGTTATATGCTATATACATTCATGAAGAGGAAGACGCTAAGTTAGCTTCCCTACACATATGCATTACATGAAGAAGGGATGACAAGCCCCAATTCACATAACACATATTATGTAATGTATAAGAGGAGATGCGAAGCTCCCCCTACACACGTGTACCATATAAAGAAGAGATGTTAAGCTCCTCAATACACAATACACTCAACATGAATCTATATGTAAGAGAGATGTTAAGCTCTCCTTGCATATAGGCAATACAAAACACAAGTTCATATCAAATATTTTTTTTTTTTAAAAACCAAAATCTTGATAAGCAAACATATAGTATATAATATACGTGTGTAAATCAAGCACAAAAGATCACATATATGTATGAAAAGATAATATCAATTGAAGTAGATGCATACATACATGAAAGAACAAAATATGAGTATATACAACATGAATCAAATTGATACCAATTGAAAATATCTAATGATACCATTGAAAATATTTTACCAATTGAAAAGATTTTACATAGAAACATTGATACCAATTATAAGAATATATTTCATTTTGAAAATATATAAATAAATTTGATGTTGATATCATATGTTCAAAATAACAACTTTTAATCATAAAGAGTGGGAGTACAAATACCAATTGAAATACAAAATCAAATTTTCTCCCCCTTTATGAAAAACAAACTAAAGACATGCATAGTCTTGATAACAATTTAAAAGTAATCAATTTAAACAAAATTGAAACTCAAGCACTAGCATAAACACAAACATATATATGTATGAAAGATAGATACCAATAGAAATTGATATACTTGGAATATAAAGCATACATACATACAAAACATATATGAGTATACAAGAAGATCAAAATGATACCAATTGAAAGAGTTCAATGATACCAATTGACATAACAATAAGTTCAAGTGTATACATCATATTATCTACCACCCAATCATAATTCAAGTTTTAAAGATTTTCAATTTAGGGCATACATGAACATGATCTCCCATCCTACCGCCCTTTGAAGGTAGGGGTTTTCAAAAATAGATTTGAAAATTAGGTTTAGTTTGAAAATCACTACCAAATGAAGAATACGAACTAGTTAAAATGAAAAAAACTTATTAACTAGTACGAAATCCTTCAAGCAAGGAATAAAACAAAATTGTTTTTCATAAACATGAGATTCACATCATATCAAACACTCAAGTTCAATTAGGCATAAATAAGACTCATGAAAACAAAACATGAGCAAGCAATAAAGGTGAGTGTACAAATAAAGTGTGAATATCATAATCATAAAAATATTTTCATTAAGCTCAATTATTCCTTAAAACATGAAAATCATCAAAACTATCTAATCTTCAAGGCATATGTATGTCTAATACAAACTAACGTATACATACATATCCAAAACATAAAGAGTCCACAAGATATATGCATTAAGGCACGTGGCTTAAAAAGGATACTCATGTATAGTCAATAGTTTGGATAAGATGGACATATACATGAATTTAAATATTGACACAATAAACATGACAATCATGAAAACATGAAAAGCATGAAAAGTATGAAAATTTAGCTTTTCATTAAAACAATTTGATACCAATTCTTTTCAAGGTATATGTATGATTTGTCAACATAAGAAGTATACATACATATTCCTTAAACACACTTTGAGTCCATAATAGATATTTGCATGAAAGGCAAATGACTCAAGGGGTATACATGTATATCTTAAAGTTTGGCAATACAAACATATACATGAAGTGAAACACACAATCATAAAACAAATCCAAAAAAAATGGAATACAAGTTTGAAATGTATGAATCATCAAAACTAGACTATACTAGCACATCTAATGGGTTCAAATAAGCAATCAAGCCCAAACATATATAGATTTATTTGTGCCCACTATATGTACAAGTATAATTCCTAGTCTTAATGAAACTAACATCTAAACAAGTAATCTTAACAAGAAGCATCAAAACAAATATGAAAATCATCATGATAAACCTAAAACATGACTACTATGTAAATTCACATGTATTAGATTCATGATGTACATTATAGCTAAAACAAACGGTGAGAACACTAAATATGAATCAAATAAGCATGTGTGTCTCAAATACTATATATGTATGTCAAGGATCTAATAAACATGGAATGAACATACTAATCCATAGACAATGAAACATGCTATAAAACATCAAAACATGCTATAAGCAATGAAATGGAAAGCATGTATACAATAAATGGGAGTAAAGGATTGTTACCAAAACCGAAGAAGCAACTATCCTTATCTCCAAAACTTGGTGGTCCTCTCCACCATCTCTTCCCTTGAAAGTGATGCATCCAATAGATTTCCTTTAAGTCCGGAACGCATCCACTCCAAGGTGTCATCACTCTCACGTCATGTGAGAGCCCACACCTACATCAAAAATAATAGGAGGGGTGGTCTTTGGTACCCATATCTTCTTGGGTCCATGGGGGTTAGTACCTTCTCTAACCCAAACAAACTTCTTGGCTAAATTTTCAATATTTAATCTATCAAAACAAAATTTAGCAAGGTGGCCCTTACGTCCACAATGTGTACATGTGTACACATGAGCATACATGTGATGGGTGTGTCCGTGAGGAGCATGTGTATGCCGTGGAGGGTGTGCATGCATAAAAGATGGAACTTGTTTCTTTCGAACCAAGGTTTCCAACCGTGAGTGGTTCATGGCACATTGGCTCATAGTGGAGCCCAAACAATCTACTCTCTTCTTAAGCATACAAATATCATCATTAATCTTAGAAGAAGAGGTACATGCATTAGGTAGTCTAGATGATGAGGCTACACTAGCATGGCAAACATGAGCATCAATCTTTTTATGCAAAACCTCATTTTTCTTCAAACAAGCATTTAATTCATTTGAAATGGAAATAATTTTATTTTTTAAATCAACATTCTCTTTTATAACAAAATCTACTTTTGAAGACAAACTTTCATTTTTCTTCAAAAGATTTTCACAATCATTTTTAGATTTTAAAACTTTATTTTCCTTAAGTGCAAGTTCTAATTGAGATCTCAATGAATCCCTTTCATTATAGACCTCAACCTTCTCTTGCAAAACAATATCAAGTCTAGAATGTAAACTCTTATTTTCTTTTTCAATTACTAGACTTTTCTTTTTCAAAATCTTATATTTTCTATTAACTTTTCACATACAATGGATAGTTCTTCATTTAGAGCATGGGGATCAACAATATCATTACTAGAAGAACTAGCATCATCATCACTATCTAAGTGGGGTTCCGAATGTACCTCAAGGGAGTCATTCCCTTGGACCATGAAGCATTGTGAATCGGATTCTCCACTAGATTCCTCTTCTTGGATTGGCAATTGAAGCTTGGAGGTGTTGGTGGTTGTCAATTTGTTCCACACTACAAAAGCGGAATCAAAGTTAGAAACACACATAAGATAATCTTTAGATAAAGTGCTTCTAATGGCCTCTAGGGCTTGTGCATTGGCCCCTATATGATTGCAATCACCAAGATAACATCTCTTGGTGGCGGCAAGAAAGACATGCAAACCTAGGGTTTTTAGGTACATGGACATCCTATACTTCCAAACATCAATGTTGGAAGGGTCAAAGCTAGGAGGGGCCATGAAGTCCATGGTAAACTATATATGAATGTGCAAACAAACAAATGCAAATGAGATTAGCAAGCAAATGGATCACTCCTAGGATGTAAGCCTAAGTATCAGGAGCACTAGCTCTGATACCAATTGAAAAACACCTAGGGGGGGTGAATAGGTGTTAGTTGCTAATCTAAGAAACTAAAAGCAAACTAAGTGCGCTAAATGCGGAAGCTAATGCAAATATTGCAACACACTTAATACAATCCACCAAGTGTAGCCGAATTCCCCTTGCGAGGCTCTGGACTAACTCCTCTTGATTCCCCTTGAAATGGGTTGAGGTGCTATGTGAAGCTCTTGTTGGATGAGTATAAGTTAGGCACACACACACAAGCAATCCAAGCAATATAAGATGCACACAATCAAGCCAAGCATATAAGAATGAATAGCAATATGAATAAATGCAAGGCAATATGAAATATGCACAACACAAGCAAATATGATATGATATGAATATGATGCTTTGCACAAATATAAGAGAGAGAGTTAGAGAGACAATGGATCAATACGCAAACACCAAGATTTGTTTCGAGGTTCGAGCACCTTGCTCTACATCCCCGCCTACACCACCGTGTAGGATTTCCACTATCTCAACTCCCACCGAGGGAACCTCTACCGAAGAGGATTTCTTACAACTCTAGGAGTACCTAACTCCTCTCTCAATACAAAGCCACCGAGGCTACAACAACCACAATCCACAACACCTCTACCGAAGAGGCTCACAACCAACACTATCACCTCACACTTGAGGATACAACTCAATCACCCGATCACCTCTACCGAAGAGGGATTCACAAATAAAAGGGTGTACAACTTAGAGGTTACAAACAACAACCTCAAAACTCTCTCTTTCTTTCTTTTTCCACAAAACAAAGATCCTAATAGTTTAGGATAGAAGATATAGCTCAAGTGTGGAAAACAAGTGTTTTTGGAAACAAGCAACAAAGAAAAATCCTTGGGAAAATACTTGCAATATGATAGAATTGAAGATCTAAGCAAAAATCCCAAAAACCTATTTTTCTTTGATTTTCCAAAAACCCAAAAACAAATAAGATGAAATCTTTTTGACTTAAAAAACTCTTTTAAAACTCTTTTAAACTCTTCAGAAAACTGAAAATTTTTAGCTAAAAAATTCTTATTCAAAACAATGGAGAAATGGGGTATATATAGCCCCTAGGAAAAACTAGCCGTTAGGCTGATGTGGCAGTCTGACCAACTGCCGGTCGACCGGCCCGGTCGACCGCCAACGGTCAAAAATGTGACCGTTGGGCAACATCGGTCGACCGGTCCGGTCGACCGAAATAAACCGAGAGCAGAGCTCTCAGGCCGGTCGACCGGCCCGGTCGACCGTCCACTGTGCCTAACAGACGTGCACGTATGTGCACGTCGTCGACCGGATCGGTCGGCCGGCCCTTGGTGCGGTCGACCGGTCCGGTCGGCCGACCAGCCTGTCAGCACAAAACCAGGTCAGAAAAATTTGGAAAAATATTTTCTAAAAAATCTTTTATCTCTTTTAAAATACCATAAAAATTGTTTTATCATTTTATGTTGAAACATAAACATGTGATAAAAATTTCAAGACATATATCAATCATATCAATTCATTTTTGTGTCTTGCAAATTTTATCAAAAACAAAACCTGTATTTTGTCAAACTTGATTTTTCCAAAACATGAATAGGGATATCAAAATAAGTTTGTTTACCAAGTTAAAGCATGTATGTATAAATAGAAAATATCTACTATACATATACCATATGTAAACTTGTTTTGATAAACTATTCATGAAAACCAAAACTCAATCATAAAACGTGTGTGATTTGTGCACTTGAGCATATCAACTAAACTAAGCTTTACAAATGGATCTAAAACTCATAATCTAAACTAGGATACCTAAGTCTTCTTGACGATCTTCATCTCCAAGTAGACTCGGTCCAAACTCCGTGATTCTCCAAGTGCAAAGGTATGATCTTTAAGCTTTGGCACCGGAATCATCATGAATAGCTTCTAATCATCTTGTTGAAGCTAATCACCAACTAATATCCTGTTAATGATCTGAAACTTAGAAACACAAGAATATTAGTAAACATAACTACATGAGTGTTGATCATCATCAAAACTAGAGTGGAAGGCCATTGGGCCAACACTCACCAGAAGATCAATCTGTTCATCGAGATCACAACACCTCACCTCTACGTGAAGTCCAACTCTTCACCTCTTCGTGAAGTCCAACAGGCCACAACACTTCACCTCTTCGTGAAATCTCTCCACCTCTACGTGAAGCTCCAATCGGTCACAACTCTTCACCTCTACGTGAAGTTCCAATCAGCTTCTCGAGAACCCAAACAGCTTCATATGGGTTGCATCACCAAATGGCTGCGCCTTTACGACTGCCTACATACCTTGCCCAAGGGATCAAGTCAACCGTAGTTCATTCAAATGAGCTTCATCAAACTCAAGCACTTGTACCTGAATCTGCAGCAGCGAATATGTCTGACTAAGTTATATGAACCTCCTCATGACCATCATGGAGAACAATAGCCTTCAACTTGAGCTTGTCGCGATCACAAGCTTGAGATTCATGCTTCTTTATCCACGAGCGTGATTTTACCTTGGTTCCAATGGCTGCAAACAACTCGACATCCTCAATAATGTCTTCAACCTGTTCAGCATCAACCCTGGCTACATGATCTCCACCCGGTGTCACATCTGGTGAAGTCTTCTCTGATGCCGAACCAACTGGAGATGGTGGAGTAGCATCAACCTCCACCCGCTGCGATACTTCCTTGGTCTCCGTCCTCTATACCTGCTGAGAGACGGTAGACTTCAACACTGAAGTCTCATCAAATGTGACATGCCTACTCAACACGATCTTCTTATTTTGGGGTCCCACAACCTGTAGCCATTCCTTTTGACACCCAAAAATACAAACCTCTTTGCTCGCGGATTCACCTTGCCATTCTTGGCACTGAAGTAGGTCGGACTTCCAAATTCATGCAGCAAACCATGATCTTGAGTAGCTTTCCCAGACCAAATTTCCAATGGAGTTTTACCTCCTATCGAGTCGATCTATTCATTAGATGGCTAGCATACACAATCGCCTCAGCCCAAAACAATTTGTCTAATTTTGCATTAGACAACAACCACCGAACCTTCTCCAGTAAGGAACGGTTTATTTCCTTAACCAACCCATTTATACCTTTTGTGAAGTGAGTACAAATACTATTATTCTGGCCAAATCGTAGGAATTGGTACATGTCTCTTTCAACATTACCAAACTGTAGCTCCTTGATCTTCCTACCTATGTGCTTCTCCATTCTTCCTCTCCACTTCACCAACATATATAGGGCTTCACTCCTTTGTCTCATGGGATATATCCAATATGTAAGATCACCTAGAGGGGGGGTGAATAGGTGATGGCTAATCTAATGGTCACTTATGAACAAATAATGCGGAATTAAAACTAAGTTGACCAAATTAAACTTCTTTTAATTGAACACTTATGTATAACACAAGAGTGTTGCCGAATTCCCCTTGCGAGGCTCTGGACAAACTCCTCTAGATTCCCCTTGAATGGGTTGAGGTGCCGCGTTGGCTCTCTGGTTGAATACTAGTGTTAATAACAATCCCAAGCAAGTATAGCAATTATGAGCACAAAGGTATATCATGCATATAAGAGATAAAGACTATAAAGTAATGCAAGATATAAGTGAGATAAAAAGAGTAAGAGAGCAAGAGTGAGCAATCGCAAATACAAAGGGTTTGTTTCGAGGTTCGAGCACACTTGCTCTACATCCCCGCCTTCGACACACGAAGGATTTCCACTATGCACGATCCAACCGGATCTCTCCTTGGTGCCGCAACACCTACAAGCCCTCGGACTCCCAAAGTCCCTTACACACCACAAGCCCACCGGCTCGTCGAGGCCGCACCTCGTACAACAAGTCCGCACCCGAACTCAAAACACCGCGAGCACACTTGCCCGCTTCCTCAAATACAAAGAAAGATCTTGGTGATTTAAACACTTGATCACCTAACAAAACTCTCACTACAACACTCTCCTATAGGATAGATATAACTATGGATGCTCAAGTGTAGTGTGAGAAATCAAGGAAAGAACTTTGATGGAAAACTCAAGAAATCACAATAAACACTCTCTTGATAAAATCCCTTTTGATAGGAAATATTGGCACTCTATTTTGTGGAGAAAACTCTGCTAAAAGAATGGAAATAACTGGACAAAAGCTCTCCTAAAATCTTGGCTTCAAACAATGACAACACCCCCTTTTATAGAGGCCAGAAAAATCTGACCGTTAGGCTCTGTCAGAGCTGCCGGTCGACCGGTCCGGTCGACCGCCAACAGTCAAAATCCGACCGTTGGAGCCTCCGGTCGACCGACCCAGTCGACCGCGCACATGGAGCAGAGAATTACTTCTCTGTCGGTCGACCGGTGCGGTCGACCGGAATTTCCAGAGAGCAGACTCTCTGAAGCGGTCGACCGGCACGGTCGACCGTTCTCCAGTGCACACAGGCGTGCACATCTGTGCACGTCCGGTCGACCGACCCGGTCGACCGGCCACTGTCAGTTCTGAAAAATCAGAACTGCCAGAACCTGAAAATTTTGGGATTAAAGATTGGTCTTTTTGGCTTAATAAAAAATCCCATAAATACTTAGAAATTCTACAAAAAATAGTTTTATGATATAGAAACATGCTTGCACAAAATCAAGGCATGTTATTAAAGATTTGACTATTTTTTGTAACTTGGAAATATTGGCTCATAATAAAAACTGTTTTTCTAAAACATGTTTTTCCAAATTTTCATTAAATACAAAAACAAGATATACTTTAAAGCATAGTGTGTATGGATATGATCTACTACACAATCAAGATGAAATATCTAGTTTTTGACATAAAGCACTAAACTTGTTTTTGAAATATCAACATGTTTTTCCAAACTTTCATCAAATACAAAAACAAGATATACTTTAAAGCATAGTGTGTATGGATATGATCCACTACACAATCAAGATGTGATATCTAGTTTTGACAATAGGCTCTAAGCATGGTTTTGGATATAAGATATGTAAACTTGAAATACCAAGAACCAAATAGAATTTTGTCACAATGAAAATCTTTTCTTAACTAGAAAATCTTTTATGAAATGAAATTTTTATCATGAAAACAATTCTATCAAGAGCGTGTGTGTGATATGACTTGAGCAATCCACCAACTATCTATCCTTTACATTTTTACTAAAACAAATAAAAATCTTATACCTAGACACAAGTCTTCATCCTCTTGAAGTCTTCCCTTGAAGTCTTCTCATCTTCTTGACTTGGTCCAAGCTTGATCCAAAAGCTCCTTGGATCACACCGTGCTAGCTCCAAATCTTGACATTTTATCCTTTGTTGAGCTTTGCACCTACTAAGATCTTGATAAAGAATCTGTCACTAACTAAACAAGATCATTAGCAAATATAACTACATGAGTTGATCATCATCAAAACTAGAGTGATAGGCCTTTGGGCCAACAATCTCCCCTTTTTGATGATGACAAAACTCATGAAGTTATATATGCATGGATTAAAGTAAAGCTTCAAAGAAGCTCCCCCTTAACTCATGCATAGACAAAAGTAATAAGATATGGCAATGAAGCATATGACATGTATGCAAATGTAGGAGATAGAACATGTAATCATAGCATAAATCAAATCTTAAATCAAATCTTTTTCTCCTATTTGCAAATAAAAAAACATAACAAAACATATATGCATAACTAACAAGGAAGACAACTACTTCTCCTCCTTAAGTAATGAAAACATGCATATATATACTCAAATACTTCTCCCCCTTTTTGTCAATCATCAACAAAGGGGTCAAAGTAAAAACAAATCAAATAAAATTTTCTCCCCCTTTTTGTCAAAAGCAAAGAAATCAAGAAGGGGTATACAAATCAAATAAAGATTTATATGCGATATATATTCATGAAGAGGAAGTCGTTAAGTTAGCTTCCCTACAATGTGCATTGCATGAAGGAGGGATGTGAAGCCCTAATTCACACAACACAACTATGTAATGCATGGAAGGAGATGTGAAGCTCCCCCTACACACGTATATCATATAAAGAAGAGATGTTAAGCTCCTCAATTTATAATATACTCAACATGAATCTATATGTAAGAGAGATGTTAAGCTCTCCTTGCATATAGGAAATACAAAACAAAACATTTTTATTATTATTGTTATTCTTTTATCAAAACTAAATTTGAACTTTTCTCAATAAAACAAATTTTGAACCAATCATAATTTGTAATTTTCATACCAATAGAAAATAGCACTTGAAGATGTGTGATATCCAGTTATCATTGCAAAATCTTTTAATGTTTCAAAACATATTGATATCAATTGTAATCATATAACAAATTTGAAGTTGAGGCCTATTGATACCAAATGAAAGATCTAAAATAAAATCTTTTTATTTTTCATAAGCTTATGCATAGTTAATATAAGGTGTGAACTTAGCATAAACTTTTTGTGCTTTTAAGAATGTAAATCAATTGTAAAGCAGGCACATGAAAATCATATATATGTATGTGAATAGATAAGACCAATTTGAAAATCAGGGCATACATATATAGGAATCAAAATGTGAGTAATATACCAATTGTAAAATTAACACTGTAAATCATGTATATACTCATAACCAAAAATTGGTAGGTTTAAAAAATAGTTATGCTTAAGCACTACCAAATTTGAAGAATAAATAACTAGTTATAAATAATTTTTGAAAAACTAGTTAAAGATCCTTCAAAATCATGAAATTATATGTTATTCATGAATTATACTAAATACATACAAGTTTAAGCACTCATAGTCCATAAAGCTCAAAAATTATCTTTTATCATAAAAGATGAGTGTTCAAAGGTTATGTAAATGATATTTTCATGAAAATAGAAAGTGAAGCATGAATCTCATGAAAATCTTATTTTTCATCTTAAAACAAATCATATATTTTTCATAAAGCATTGCTAAATACATAAAGATTTAGTCACTCATGGTCTATAAAGCTCAAAATATTTTGTATCATAAAGATGAGTGTTTAAAAGATCATGTAAATAGCATTTTTATGAAAATAGTCATTCAAGCTCAAAAAGATCATAAATCACATTTTGTTGTACAAATCAAAAACATGAAAAATCATTTTTTTTATAATTTATTTAAAATAATCTTCATGGTATATGTATGATTCATCCAATTCTAACAATATGCATACATATCCCAAATCTGAAAAAGAGTCCAATATATATTGTATGAAGGCAAATGACTCAAGGGGTATACATGTATATTTATTAGATTTGAGTTAAAAACACATATACATGAAGTAAGATCAAAGATAGGCATAACAAGTATAAATGACCGAATCATCAAAACTAGCCTATACACATGCATATAGTGGATACAAATGAGCATGAAGTTCAAATATATATGAGTCAATTGTAGTTCACTATTCATATATGTATAAATGCAAGTTTTGACACATTCTACATTTAAGCATGTAAATGCCACATGAAGCACCCAAAAAAAATATGAACATGCTATATGATACATGAATTTAAAAAACATGTACATAAATGAAATAGGAGTTTAGAAATTGTTACCAACTTCAAAGCTCCTAGCATGGTGGTTGACCCACCAAAATTCCTTGATAGCGGTGCTCCAAGTATGTGTCATTTTAGTTCAAATGCACTCACCATCAAGGCACCAAATCTCTCACGTTTTGAGAGATTCCTCACCTACATCAAATACACAAGGTGGAGATTTTGGTACCCATATTTTCTTGGGTCCTATGGGGTTAGTCTTGTAAGGAACCCAAGCATTTTTATTTTTATCAAAAATAAGAACATTTAACCTTTCATAACAAAATTTTCTTAGATGGCCTTTGCGGCCACAATGTGTACATGTGTACACCTTAGCATACTTATGAGTGGGAGTGTGAGCATGATGTGCATCATAAGCATGTACATGATGTGAATGTGCATGAGTATGAGGAACTTGTTTCTTTTGAAACAAGGATTCCAATCTAGTATGATTGAATGCACATGAGCTCAAATTAGAGCTCAAATTATCAATTTTATTTTTCAAATTTTAATCTCATTTTGATCAAAGTGTGCATGAGAAGCATGATGAGATATATGAACAATTTTCTTTTTCTTTTTACAAACATTTTCCTTTTCTTTTTCACAAATTTTTCTTTTTAAATATTTATTTTCTTGAAAAATAACTTCTTTTTGTTTTTCCACCAAATCAATCTTATTTTTCAAAATAGTGTTCCCTTCACATAAATCATTCAATTTTGTAAGCAAGGAAACATTCTCATTTTTTAAATCTTTGTTTTCTTTTCTAAGCATGCCATTTTATTTTCTAATGAATCTTTTTCATTAATCATGGCATCAAAATTCTTTTCAAATTGTTGTTGTCCTTTTCTAAACATGCAATGTTAGATTTAAAAGAATCTTGTTCTATATGCATGCAAGCAATTTTCTTTTTCAAATTTTTATTTTCCTTTTTAATCATGTCATATTTCTCGAGAATTGTTTGGCAAAATGAAGTGAGCTCATCATATGACATGTCCTCATCATCGGATTCGGAGTTTACCTCAAGGGGGTTATCCCCTTGGACCATATAGCATACGTTGGAGATGTCGCTTCCAACGTCCGAATCGCTCCCCGCATAGTATAGGTCCTTTTCGCCAAGGGAGGTGATGATGTTCCAAGCTACAAAAGCCGATTCAACATTAGAAACCCTAGATAAATAATCATCATTTAGGGTTGACTTAATAACATGAAGGGCTTTTGCATTAGCCTCAATGTTCTTACCATTTAAGCAATATTCTTTATTAGTTGTGGTAAGATATACACTAAGGCCAAGTCCTTTGAGGAACAAAGACATCTTAACCTTCCAAATTTGGATGTTAAGAATGTCAAAGGTGGGTGGTGACATGAAGTCCATTGTGTGTGTACAAATCTTGTGATTAGCCTAAAAGAGGATCTTTAACTCTTAGGTTGTTAGACCCAATATCAAGAGCACTAGCTCTGATACCAATTGTAAGATCACCTAGAGGGGGGTTGAATAGGTGATGGCTAATCTAATGGTCACTTATGAACAAATAATGCGGAATTAAAACTAAGTTGACCAAATTAAACTTCTTTTAATTGAACACTTATGTATAACACAAGAGTGTTGCCAAATTCCCCTTGCGAGGCTCTGGACAAACTCCTCTAGATTCCCCTTGAATGGGTTGAGGTGCCGCGTTGGCTCTCTTGGTTGAATACTAGTGTTAATAACAATCCCAAGCAAGTATAGCAATTATGAGCACAAAGGTATATCATGCATATAAGAGATAAAGACTATAAAGTAATGCAAGATATAAGTGAGACAAAAAGAGTAAGAGAGCAAGAGTGAGCAATCGCAAACACAAAGGGTTTGTTTCGAGATTCGAGCATACTTGCTCTACATCCCCGCCTTCGACACACGAAGGATTTCCACTATGCACGATCCAACCGGATCTCTCCTTGGTGCCGCAACACCTACAAGCCCTCGGACTCCCAAAGTCCCTTACACACCACAAGCCCACCGGCTCGTCGAGGCCGCACCTCGTACAACAAGTCCGCACCCGAACTCAAAACACCGCGAGCACACTTGCCCGCTTCCTCAAATACAAAGAAAGATCTTGGTGATCTAAACACTTGATCACCTAACAAAACTCTCACTACAACACTCTCCTATAGGATAGATATAACTATGGATGCTCAAGTGTAGTGTGAGAAATCAAGGAAAGAACTTTGATGGAAAACTCAAGAAATCACAATAAACACTCTCTTGATAAAATCCCTTTTGATAGGAAATATTGGCACTCTATTTTATGGAGAAAACTCTGCTAAAAGAATGGAAATAACTGGACAAAAGCTCTCCTAAAATCTTGGCTTCAAACAATGACAACACCCCTTTTATAGAGGCCAGAAAAATCTGACCGTTGGGCTCTGTCAGAGCTGCCGGTCGACCGGTCCGGTCGACCGCCAACAGTCAAAATCCGACCGTTGGAGCCTCCAGTCGACCGACCCGGTCGACCGCACACCTGGAGCAGAGAATTACTTCTCTGTCGGTCGACCGGTGCGGTCGACCGGAATTTCCAGAGAGCAGACTCTCTGAAGCGGTCGACCGGCACGGTCGACCGTTCTCCAGTGCACACAGGCGTGCACGTCTGTGCACGTCCGGTCGACCGGCCACTGTCAGTTCTGAAAAATCAGAACTGCCAGAACCTGAAAATTTTGGGATTAAAGATTGGTCTTTTTGGCTTAATAAAAATCCCATAAATACTTAGAAATTCTACAAAAAATAGTTTTATGATATAGAAACATGCTTGCACAAAATCAAGGCATGTTATTAAAGATTTGACTATTTTTTGTAACTTGAAAATATTGGCTCATAATAAAAACTGTTTTTCTAAAACATGTTTTTCCAAATTTTCATTAAATACAAAAACAAGATATACTTTAAAGCATAGTGTGTATGGATATGATCCACTACACAATCAAGATGAAATATCTAGTTTTTGACATAAAGCACTAAACTTGTTTTTGAAATATCAACATGTTTTTCCAAACTTTCATCAAATACAAAAACAAGATATACTTTAAAGCATAGTGTGTATGGATATGATCCACTACACAATCAAGATGTGATATCTAGTTTTTGACAATAGGCTCTAAGCATGGTTTTGGATATAAGATATGTAAACTTGAAATACCAAGAACCAAATAGAATTTTGTCACAATGAAAATCTTTTCTTAACTAGAAAATCTTTTATGAAATGAAATTTTTATCATGAAAACAATTCTATCAAGAGCGTGTGTGTGATATGACTTGAGCAATCCACCAACTATCTATCCTTTACATTTTTACTAAAACAAATAAAAATCTTATACCTAGACACAAGTCTTCATCCTCTTGAAGTCTTCCCTTGAAGTCTTCTCATCTTCTTGACTTGGTCCAAGCTTGATCCAAAAGCTCTTGGATCACACCGTGCTAGCTCCAAATCTTGACATTTTATCCTTTGTTGAGCTTTGCACCTACTAAGATCTTGATAAAGAATCTGTCACTAACTAAACAAGATCATTAGCAAATATAACTACATGAGTTGATCATCATCAAAACTAGAGTGATAGGCCTTTGGGCCAACACAATAATGCCTAGATAAACTATCAACAAAAGAGATAAAGTACCTGTGACCTCCAAGCGATGCAGTCTTAGCAGGTCCCCAAACGCTTACGTGAACACAATCAAGAAGACCTTCTGAGCGGTGAGTGTTGGTGCTGAATTTCACCTTCTTCTTATCCAGAACGCTGTGTTCACCTTCCAAGTTACAGGTAGCAGCACCTTCCAACGATCCCTTCTTTGTAGGAGCTTGCAAAGACCTTTCACCTCCATGTCCGACTTTTACCTGCCAGACCTTCTTGCAACCATCATCTGAAGAACTAGAGGTCTCCACCTGACCTGTAACCGTAATACCCTTCAAGTAGTAGAGATTGTCCCGGCGGACGCCCTTCATCATCACCATCGAGCCTTTGATCATCTTGAGAACACCATCTCGAACAGATATCACCAGACCCAATGCTTCCAAAGCACCAACAGAGATAAGATTCCTTTTAAGCTGAGGTACATACCTCACCTCCTTCAATTCTCATACTATCCCATCATCCATCTTGATACAGACTGTACTCATCCCTTCTATATTACACGGATGGTCATCTCCCATGACCGTGTAACATCCATCCAGTTTCTCAAAGCTAGAAAGTCAGGCCCTGTTTGGGCACACATGATAGGTGGCTCCACTATCCAAGATCCACTCAGCATTATCTAAGTTTCAAACAGTAGGAGTAGTAACAGAGAGAGAGAATACTGATGCGTCCGAGTCTGATCCATCTGCCTGTGAGGTACTGTCTTGAGTACTGATCACCTTTGCAAGATTTGCCTCAGTCTTAGACTCCACCTTCTTACCTTTGGCCTTCGGGCATTCAGCTTTCCAGTGTCCTAGTTCCTTGCACAAGGCACACTGATTCTTCTTCAGATTTCTGAAGCCTAATCTGGACTTTGATCTCCCCCGATCGTCTCTTCCCTTCCTATTGGAACTTCTACCTCTTACCTCCAATGCCTCTACTGTTGTGCTTCCCGAAGAAGACAGTCGGTCCTGTCTCCTTACTTCATAACTCACAAGTGCAGCAGACACCTCATCGTAGTTAAGAGATTGTCTACCATTGAGAAAAGTAAGAGTAAAGGCCTCATACTCTTCCTTAGAAAGAGAGTTCAAAAGAATTACCACGTTATCCTCTTCACTAGTCTCTACATCCATATTAACTAGATCTGTAAGAAGCTTCGCGTAGCGGTTTAAGTGTTCATTGACGAAGCATCCTCTTTGCATTTGAAACCCATAGAGCTTACTCTTCAACTGCAATCGCAATTCTATGCTCTTCGTCAGATACTTCCTTTCTAGGATTTCCCACAGCTGCCTCGCAGATGTCTCATGCAACACCTGATACTTGATGTCTTGTGTCAGACAAGACCTGATCAAGCCACACGCCGAACAATTCATCTTGTCCCAATCTTCTTCCATCGTTGATGCGCGCTTATTCTCCAACCGTAGGTGTCTTCGAGGTTTGATGCCGTCAGCGCATCCATAACCTCACACCTCCACATACCAAAGTTGTTCGTCCCATTGAACTTCACCACATCAATCCTTGGATGTGGATTCATCGATCTCACCGATGTACTTTCTCCAGCCATCTTCTCAACTGATTCCTCAAAGTAATGTGAAAACAAACAGAGTTAGATAAAATAAACTAGATAAAGACATGATCTTTACCTCCACGCGAAACCCTCAAAGAGTTTCCGAAACAATCTACTCCACCAACTTGATTCCTCGAGCAATCTTCACACGCTGTTCTGAGATCGACACACGATCTCACAAACAGTTCCAACTCTGATCCGAGATAGACACACGATCTCCGCCAATCAGCAACAGATGCCCTTGAATCAACAGATGATCCCACGTCGAACCTGGGATGCTCTGATACCACTTGTTGTGCGCAGCGGGGTCAGAAGAAAAACACAACAACCACCACCCTTGAGGAATCCGCCCTCCTGGCGGAGACTCGATGCAGCCGGAGAAACAACCAACGCAACAGGGACAACAACCAACAGAGAAAAACAATCAACGCACAAATTTAACGAGGTTCGGCCAACGTGCCTACGTCCTCGGGGCAAGGGAGAGAGAGATTTTATTGATTCAACAATCAATTACAAATTATTCCTTCTTCAAGGAATTTCAATGGAGATTTTCAGTGGGATACAATACATGAGGCCTCTAGCCTCTATTTATAGCCATAGAGTCCCTGAATTTATGGAAACCCAGGTTGGATTCAATCCCATCCAGAAAAGGAATTCGAATCCTAAAAGGAAAGTCCAGCCGCGCCTGTCGGTCGACCGGCCGGTCGACCGACCCATGCCACGGTCGATCGGCCCGGTAGACCGCGCCTACCCGACCGGTCGACCGACCCATGTCATGGACGACCGACCCGGTCGACCGCGCCTACCCGAAGCAGAGCCACTTCAGTCGATCGACCGGGGCCGTTCGACCGCTCCTTCCTGTGCACGCCCGTGCACGCCGGTCGACCGGCCGGCCTTCTCCACCGGTCGACCGGGAGGTCGACCGGGAGCACCTCTGGCCTGCTCCATACGCCATTTCTCGCTCCTTTGTCGTCTGATCTATCCCAAAAGACTAGCTTTTTAGATGGAGTTGACCAAATCCTTATATACCCAAGACCATCCCCACGTTTAGCCGATGTGAGACTATTTGTTCGACCCAAATCCCAACAATCCCCTTTGAATAAAGAGTCTCCCTGCAAGCTCATTTATTTTCACACTGGAAGATCAAATGCTCCATCGAGATCCAACTCTTCACTGTGTGAGGCTACGACACGCCTTATGTGAAGTCGGTCACTCCTCTACACCGCGTGGTAGCCGGCACGCCCATTGTAAAGGAGCACCACTGCCAAATTTCTCGAGAGCCCAACATTAGCTTCACAGGGGCCTATTGCACCTTTTTGCGCCAGTGGGGTGGGCAGGCCCATTGCGCCTTTGCGCCATTGGGGGATCTACATCGTTGAACATCACCCACATACACGACTAAGTTCGGGGCATGACTCTGATACCACTTGAAGGACTTTGGGCACCATCCCAAAAGACTAGGCTTTTAGGTGGAGTTGCCCAAATCCTTATATATCCAAGACCATCCCCACGTCTAGCCGATGTGGGACTATTTGTTCGACCCAAATCCCAACACTCAAGAATTGATGATCCTAGAGCTAAGCTAATAAGATCAAATCGTGTACTCATTTCAAGAGACAAGCTACGAGGGATTCCTTTTGTCAAAAAAATACAATCTTATTTTCTTTTTATTGTAAAATTTCTTTAGTTTGTTAAAACCAAGAATTAGTGATATAGTTAGCTCTGGAGATTGACACACGATGTGTTATTAAAATATTATTTGAATTTTTACTTCAAGAGTTTTTAAAGATGGTTTCAAAAGAATACAAAATAATATTTGTTTACATGATGTATTTTGAGAGAAAATTCTTGTATTTAAAAGAGAGTTTGCTTCTCGACAAAATATTAGCTCTACATCTTAAAACTTTGTGTTGATCTTTAATCTCACAGTGTTGGACGTCAAAATATTACATGAACCATATTTTAATTCTTTTTGTTGAAAAATAATTTGCAAAAAGAAAACAGAGTTTCAAATAGTTTACAATGCTTTTGTACTGGGTCGGTCGACCGGGGGATTGACCGAAGTGCACAAGAAAGTACTGTGCACTTCAGTCGACCGGTCGGTCGACGGACTGTAACCCATTTACTCTCGACTTGGATCGGTCGACTGGTTGTAACCCATTTACCTCACATAAGACGGGGTATGTAACTCATATTTTATAATAAAATTTAATTGTTATTTGTATTTAATTCTTTTTCATATGAATTTCTCTTATAAATCATATTGGATATTGTGTGTTGTTGAACTCCACAAGTATACTGTATATTGGTTATGTTCATTTTGGGGCAATGTGCGAGAACATATTAAGACTGTAATTAATATATGAGTGTCTAATACTTGTATTTTTCCGTTAGCTCTATTCAAAAATTTAATCTCCATTAATATGTAAGTATTTAATATTCTAAAGTTATGAAAATGGTCTTCTTCATGTTCATCTCAACAAGTGGAAATCAATATATACGGCATTCACAGAAACCTAAAAGAAATATTATTAAGGTATTTTTTTAGTATTTAATAAATTTTTAAAAAATTAATGATATTTAAACTATATATATTGATCTAATTCTTCAGTGTCCTCGTCAACCCGATAACATTTAGTGCGGATTTTATGTTATGCGGATGATGTGGGAAATCATCCACTCTCGAATGAATGTTATTCCAAAAAAAATATAATTCTCTACGTCTGAACTTTTTTGTTAGCAGTAAATTTTAAAAAAAAATTTCAATATGGTTGCAGTTCAATTCTGACAAAATATATACGGAATATGAAATCCATGAAATTCTGGAGGGGTGGAGGGATACTTATTTAAATCATTTTAATAATACGTATTTTCATTAATTACTTTAGTTTTTATATCATTTAAGTCGGATACTTGTTATGATGTTATTTTCATTTTAAATATAGGTTAGATCTCAAGAGGAAGAGTACTTATGCAAGCATTGTCTCTTCAACTTGAGTGTGGTAGTGTGGTTCTTCTACGGTCAGCTTATAAAAGACATCTATATTGCGATAAGTCATTTTATTCACACTTGACCTTAATATTTTTTATCTTCTATTACTAAGTTCATATCTATGTATGTTTTTGGCTCGAATAGATTCCAAGCATATTGGGATTTAGCTTCGGAGTAGCACAAATAGTGTTATATATAAGCTACAAGGATGTCATGGTGCAAAGAAAAATATTTTGGTGCAAGTATAATTAGCTTCACTCTCATTTTGGTGTATGTTTCTTTTGGTGCATGTTTCAATTTGGTGCATATTATTTTAACTCGTTTTGATGCATATTGTTTTAATTTCGGTACATGTTTCAATTTGTGGTGCATGTTTCTTAAATGTCTCAAGTAGTATTGGATTTATATTCAGATATATATATGAATGTGTATTTGGATATATATTGCATGTATTGGATGTGAATGTGTATTTGGATATATATTTACATGTGTTGGATGAATATACATGTTTTCTTGGTGTATTTGATGAACGTACAGGTCAGATGTGTAAACTGATTAAATGTACGTTGATTTTTGAATTGATTTTAATTATTTATTAAAAAAATCTTACTTTACATGTCAGTTATTTTAAATAACCGACGCAAAAGGACAGGCGTTTCACTTCGGTTTTATATAGAACCGACGCGAAAGGCCTGCTTTTTCGTCAGATAAATCTGACGCGAAACATCAGATTTTTCGCGTCTTCTGGAGGCGCGTAGGTTTTACGACCGTAGGTTTTACGACCGACGTTGTTCGCGAATTTCTTTTTCTGTAGTACTGAACAAGAAGCTGTTATGCAATAAGATCCAATGATCTATATGTGTACATAGGTGGAAAATTGATCCAATAGATGTCAAATACTTCTTATCATGAAGATGTTCTTCTCTCTCTGTGTAGGTAGCCCTTTTATTTATTATTGTAGAAGTTTTCTTGAAATGTCTCATGATTGTTTTTCCCTTGATACTGTAAGCACCATGCCAACTATAAGGGAAAAAATTAGAAATAGTAAAGCATAAAAAGAAAGAAGACTCACATAAGTACTTCTTTTTTTAAAAAAATATTGAAGTATGCCATATTTTGTCTTAAAATAAAACAGAAAAGATTAGTGGCCTAAATTGTAATGATAAATAATTAAATAGGGCATGGTGGCAAGGGTCTCCATGTGGAGACATTGTAAAAAGGGAATTTATTTATATTATAGCATGATTTTGTTTATAGACATCTCCTTATTTATTTACTTATAAGTCATAATTTCATGCAAGCCTGGATTACAAATTATCTCTCTATGATAGTGAACAACAATGGTTTAACATTTATTTTGCTATCAGATTATTCCAATTGTGATGATCTTGAAGATAATAGCATCTTAATTCAAAATGCAAATTACTTCTTAGAGTGACCACCATTAGGACAATAAATGGCTGGTTAAATATTATACATAAATGGTTTAAGAATACTTTAGCATTTTTTTTGGATGACCTTTAAATTTGTCCAATAAAATCCCTGTTGTTGTTAAATGTCTTAAAAAAAACAAATAAAATTATTTCTATTATTAAAACCGATCGAAGGGAGGTTTTCTTCCGTGATTCGTCCGTCCGTCTGTCCGTCTGTCTTCATCCGAGAGAGAGCAGTGTCGACCCCCTTCTTCTTCTTCCTCTCTCAGTTATCCCCTCTTTCTTCCTCCTTCTTCCTCCTCTCCCTCTCCCCTCGTCCGTCTGATTGATCAGTCGGTTTCCCATCGACAATGACAGTATACGAGTTATTATTATTTTGGAGAGAAAACGATAAGATTATCATGTTGGCCCAAAGGCCTTCCACTCTAGTTTTGATGATGATTAACTCATGTAGTTATGTTTACTAATAATCTTGTGATTTTAGTTTCAGATCATTAATCAAGATATTAGTTGGTGATTGCTTCAACAAGATGGTTTGGAAGCTTTCACATGGTGATTCCAGAGCCCGAGCATCAAGATCATTCATAGCACTCGCTCGGTGGATCACGGAGTTTTGGATCGAGTCGACTTGAAGATGGAAGATCGTCAAGAAGACTTAGGTATCCATAGTTTAGTGTGTTTTAGATCCATTTGTAAAGATTAGATAGTTTGATATGCTCAAGTTCACAACACACACGTTTTACGTTTTATGGATATTGGTTTTCATGAATAGTTTAGATCAAAACAAGTTTAAATGGTTTTTATGTATATTAGATGTGTTCTATATACATACATGCTTCATATCTTAGACAAACTTATTTTGATATGTCTATTCATGAGTTTTAGAAAAAAATCAGATTTCCTATTGAAAAATCCAAGTTTGGTAAAATACAAGTTTTGGTTTTTGACAATATTTGTATAACACAAAAATGGTTCAAAATGTTTGATATTTGTGATGAAATTTTTATCACATGTTTATATATCAATGAAAAATGATAAAACTATTTTTATGGATTTTTAGAAGCTTTATAGGATTTATTAGAATATTTTCTAACCCAGTTTTCTGACCCAAATTGCTGCCTGCCAGGCTCTGGCGGTCGACCGGCCCGGTCGACCGGGTTCCAGTGTCGGTCGGTCGGTCGACCGACGTGCACAGACTTGTGCACGTTGGCCAGGCACAGGGCTCGGTCGACCGGAGCGGTCGACCGGCCAGAGAGCTTTGCTCTCTGTTTTTGGGCGGTCGACCGAGCGGTCGACCGGGTTTCTCCAACGGTCATATTTTCGACCATTGGCGGTCGACCGGCCGGTCGACCGCCAGCCGTATCTGGCTGTAAAAACAGCCAACGGCTAGTTTTAGGGTTTGGCCTATATAAACCCCATTTCTTGGGGATTTTGGCGAAAATTTTTCAGAGCAAAAATTTCTCTATTCTCTGGTTTTTAAAACAAGTTTTCAAAGTGTTTAAGAGCTCAAAAGATCCATCTTATTTGTTTTAAAGTGTTTTATTTATTTCAAAGAAACTAGGTTTTTGGGAATTAGTTTTGATCTAAAATTTCTATATCTATTTTGGTGTTTTCCCAAGAGAATTTCTTTGATCAAAATACTTTGTTTTCCACACTTGAGCTATCTTCTATCCTATTCTATTAGGATCATTTGTTTGTGGGAAAAGAGATTGTTTGTGGTTGAAAGATACCACCAAGTTGTAAACCCTTTCATTGTTGGGTTGCTCCCTCTTTGGTAGAGGTTGAGATTGTTGGTTTGCTCCCTCTATTGAGAGGTGGAGTTTGGTTTTTGTATCCCTCTTCGGTAGAGGTGATTTGTGATTGTTTTGGCTACGGGCCTAATCCCTCTTCGGTAGAGGTGGATTGTGATTGTATTGCCTCATTGGAGGTTGTAAGGTTGAGAGAGGAGTTCAATACTCCTAGTGGATTAGAAATCCTTCTCGGTGAAGGCGAGGACGTAAAGCTAGGGGCTCGAACCTCGGAACACATCTTGTTGTTTGCGTTTGATCCATTGCCTCTAAACTCTCTCTCCTTTATTTGTATTGTGCATCATTCATTTCATTCATACCATATTTGCTTGTGTTGTGCCTTGCATTATTTCATATTGTCTATATCCATTATATGCTTGGCTTGTGTTTGTGTGCCTCACTTGTACTTAACCACGAGAGCTTCATATAGCACCTCAACTCTTATTCAGAGGAATCAAGAGGAGTTAGTCCAGAGCCCTTCACAGGGAATTCGGCTACACTCGTTGGTTGTACTAAGTGTAGTTGCAAATTAGTTTTAATTTCCGCATTTAGTTTTTAGATTAGCATTATCACCTATTCACCCCCCTCTAGGTGATTTCAATTGGTATCAGAGCCTACGCTCCTGATACTTAGGTTTAACCACCTAGGAGTGAGATCTTGGTTTGCTAATATATCATTTGCATTTGCACATATTTTTTTTTGCACACACTCATGGACTTCATGACCCCACCTATGTTTGACTCTTCCAACATTGTTGTTTGGAAGACTAAGATGTCCATTTACCTACAAACCCTAGGCTTGCATGTTTTTCTTGCCGCTACCAAGAAATGCTATCTTGGTAATAGCAATCATATAGGGGCCAATGCACTAGCCCTAGAGGCTATTAGAAGCACGCTTAATAAAGATTATCTTATGCTTGTTTCTAACCTTGATTCCGCTTTTGTAGTGTGGAACAAGTTGACAACCACCTCCTCCTCCAAGCTTCAAATGCCAATCCAACCGGAGGAATCTAGCGGAGAATCCGAGTCACAATGCTTCATGGTCCAAGGGAATGACTCCCTTGAGGTACATTCGGAATCTCAACTAGATCGTAGTGATGCTAGTTCTTCAAATGAATATGTTGATGCCAATGCTTTGAATGAAGAACTATCTATAGTTTGTGAAAAATTAATTGAAAAATATAATTTGTTGAAAAAGAAAAGTCTAGGACTCAACAATGAAAATAAAATTTTGCTTTCTAGACTTGACTTAGTTTGCAAGAGAAAGAAGAGATTTCTAATGATAGGGATTCATTGAAATCTCAACTAGATCTTGCATTAAAAGAAAATGATTTTTTGAAAAATAAAAATGATTGTGAAATAATTTTGAAGAAAAATGAAAACTTGTCTTCAAAAGTTAATTTTGTTTTAAAAGAGAATGATTCTTTAAAAATGAAAATTGCTTCTATTTCTAAGGATTTAGAAATTTGTTTAAAGAAAAATGAATTTTTGCAAAATAAAATTGATACACATGTTTGCCATGCTAGGGTAGTTTCACATAGTTCACCCATTGCATGCCACACTTTTTCTTTAATTGAAAATGATATATCCATGCTTAAGAAGAGTGTAGATTGTTTGGTCTTCATTTTGAGCCAATGTGCCAAGAGCCATACACATTTGGAATCCTTGTTTCGAAAGAAACAAGTTCCTATTATGCATGCACACCATCCACGGCATACAAATGCTACGCACGGTCACCACCATCACACCATGTATGCTCATGTGTACTCTTGTACACATTGTGGACGTAAGGGCCACCTTGCTAGATTTTGCTTTGATCGTATATATGATGAAAATTTAGCAAATAAATTTGTTTGGGTTAGGAAAGGTGCTAACCCCCATGGACCCAAAAGAGTGTGGGTACCAAAGACTACCCCTATTGTATTTGATGTAGGTGTGGGCTCTCGCATGACGTGAGAGTAGCGGTACCTTGGAGTGGATGCGTTCCGAGCTTCATAGAGATTATTTGGATGCATCACTTTCAAGGGAAGTTTGGTGGGAAGACCACCTTGTTTTTGGAGATATGGAGAGTTGCCTCATAGGTTTTGGTAACGGTCTCTTACTCCTTATTTATGATTACATGCTTTTACATGTTCATTATTTATAGCATATCATGTTTTATTGTTCATTATGCCTATGCCATGCTTATTAGATTAGTGATATACATGTTTAGTTATTTTGAGACACCCATGTTCAAATATTTAGTGTTCTCACTTTGTTTTTAAACTAATATGTATGTCCTAGATCTAATACACATGCATATACATAATGACCATATGGATGTTTTTGACGTTTATAGATTTTATGTTTAGCATGTTGATTTATATCTTGTTTTATGCTTCATGATTTGAATATATGTTTAGATGTTAGTATTCATTAAAACTAGGATATATACTTGTACATATAGTGGGCCACAAATAAATCTATATATGTTTGTGCTTGAATGCTTATTTGTACCCATTAAATGTGCTAGTATAGTCTAGTTTTGATGATTCATGCATTTTAACTTGTATTCTCATTTTTGACATGTTTTTTTTATGATTATATGTTTAACTTCATGTATATGTCTATTTTGCCAAACCTTAAGATATACATGTATACCCCTTGAGTCATTTGCTTTTCATGCTAATCTTGATTATGGACTCAATTGTGTTTAGGGATATGTATGTATACTTCTTGTATTGTCAAAACATACATATGCCTTGAAGAAATCGAGTTTTGATGATTTTCGTGTTTTAAGGAATATTGAGCTTAATTGCCAATTTTCATGATTATATGTTTCACATAATACTTGTGCACTCACTTCATCTAAATGTTTCTCATGATTGTGTTTTCATGAGTATGATATGAGCTTTATGGACTTTGAGTGTTTTAGTGATCATGTGAATTTCATGTTTCATGAAAAATATTTTTGTTTTATTCATTGCTTGAAGGATTTCGTACTAGTTTACAAGTTTTTCATTTAACTAGTTGCGGGATTCTTCGTTATGGTAGAAGTTTTCAAACATTCTATATTTTCAAATCTATTTTTTGAAAACCCCTACCTTTTATGGGTGGTTGGATGGGAGACCATGCACATGTATGCTTTATAGTAAAAATTATTTTAAACTTGAGCATGAGTTGGGAGGATAGGATATGAAGTATACACTTGATCTTATTGTTGTTTCAATTGGTATCATTGGAGTCTTTCAATTGGTATCAATATTGACATTTTTGTATACTCATATATTTGTATGTATGTATGCTTTCAATTCATATAATATCAATTTCGATTGGTATCTAATTTTTCATACATATATAAATCTTGTTTATGCAAAGCTTGAATGTTTAATGACTATCATGTTTCAATTGATTAGTTTTTCAATTGTATCTTAAACAAGCTTAAGCATCGTTTGATTTGGTATTCATAAAGGGGGAGAAAATTCGTATTTTATCTTTCAATTGGTATTTAGTTTACCGTTGATTTCTACTCCCACGCTTTATGTTGAATATTGATTTTGTTTTGATATCATATGTTTTAAATGACAAATACTTACAATTGGTATCAAGATGTTTATTTGAATGTTTTCAATTGGTATCAAGATTTTTATGTGTTTTTCTCAAAAATTGGTATCAAGATGTTTACTTTCATTGGTTTATATGTTCACTTTCAATTGGTATCAAGATGCACTACTTTGACATATTTTTAAATTGGTATCTTAATTGATTGTCACCCCTTATTTACATCATTTTTTTTTTAGACAAAAAGGGGAGAACATTATTTTATTGCTTTTAACCCCTTTGTTGATTCTTTGTTTCGAACAAAAAGGGGGAGAAGAATTTATTGATTTGTTTTTACTTTGACCCTTTGTTGATGATTGTCAAAAAGGGAAAGAAGTATTTGATATATATATGAATGTTTTCTTTACTTTATTCATAAAGGGGGAGAAGTATTTATGTTTATGCATATATGTTTTGTTTTGCAAATAGGAGAAAAAGAATTTGATGTGTTTTTTGTTTATCTCTATGTATTTGCATTCATGTTTATGTGCTTTATTGCCATATCTTTTTGATTTATTGGTATGCATGAGTTAAGGGGGAGCTTCTTTGAAGCTTAACTTTAATCCATGCATATATAACTCCATGAGTTTTGTCATTATCAAAAAGTGGGAGATTGTTGGCCCAAAGGCCTTCCACTCTAGTTTTGATGATGATTAACTCATGTAGTTATGTTTAATAATAATCTTGTGATTTTAGTTTCAGATCATTAATCAAGATATTAGTTGGTAATTGCTTCAACAAGATGGTTTGGAAGCTTTCACATGGTGATTCCAGAGCCCGAGCATCAAGATCATTCATAGCACTCGCTCGGTGGATCACGGAGTTTTGGATCGAGTCGACTTGAAGATGGAAGATCGTCAAGAAGACTTAGGTATCCATAGTTTAATGTGTTTTAGATCTATTTGTAAAGATTAGATAGTTTGATATGCTCAAGTTCACAACACACACATTTTACGTTTTATGGATATTGGTTTTCATGAATAGTTTAGATCAAAACAAGTTTAAATGGTTTTTATGTATATTAGATGTGTTCTATATACATACATGCTTCATATCTTAGACAAACTTATTTTGATATGTCTATTCATGAGTTTTAGAAAAAAATCAGATTTCCTATTGAAAAATCCAAGTTTGGTAAAATACAAGTTTTGGTTTTTGACAATATTTGTATAACACAAAAATGGTTCAAAATGTTTGATATTTGTGATGAAATTTTTATCACATGTTTATATATCAATGAAAAATGATAAAACTATTTTTATGGATTTTTAGAAGCTTTATAGGATTTATTAGAATATTTTCTAACCCAATTTTCTGACCCAAATTGCTGCCTGCCAGGCTCTGGCGGTCGACCGGCCCGGTCGACCGGGTTCCAGAGTCGACCGACCGGTCGGTCGACCGACGTGCACAGACTTGTGCACGTTGGCCAGGCACAGGGCTCGGTCGACCGGAGCGGTTGACCGGCCATAGAGCTTTGCTCTCTGCTTTTGGGCGGTCGACCGAGCGGTCGACCGGGTTTCTCCAACGGTCATATTTTCGACCGTTGGCGGTCGACCGGCCGGTCGACCGCCAGCCGTATCTGGCTGTAAAAACAGCCAACGGCTAGTTTTAGGGTGTGGCCTATATAAACCCCATTTCTTGGGGATTTTGGCGAAGATTTTTCAGAGCAAAAATTTCTCTATTCTCTGGTTTTTAAATCAAGTTTTCAAAGTGTTTAAGAGCTCAAAAGATCCATCTTATTTGTTTTAAAGTATTTTGTTTATTTCAAAGAAATTAGGTTTTTGGGAATTAGTTTTGATCTAAAATTTCTATATCTATTTTGGTGTTTTCCCAAGAGAATTTCTTTGATCAAAACACTTTGTTTTCCACACTTGAGCTATCTTCTATCCTATTCTATTAAGATCATTTGTTTGTGGGAAAAGAGATTGTTTGTGGTTGAAAGATACCACCAAGTTGTAAACCCTTTCATTGTTGGGTTGCTCCCTCTTTGGTAGAGGTTGAGATTGTTGGTTTGCTCCCTCTATTGAGAGGTGGAGTTTGGTTTTTGTATCCCTCTTCGGTAGAGGTGATTTGTGGTTGTTTTGGCTACGGGCCTAATCCCTCTTCGGTAGAGGTGGATTGTGATTGTATTGCCTCATTGGAGGTTGTAAGGTTGAGATAGGAGTTCGGTACTCCTAGTGGATTAGAAATCCTTCTCAGTGAAGGCGGGGACGTAGAGCTAGGGGCTCGAACCTCGGAACACATCTTGTTGTTTGCGTTTGATCCATTGCCTCTAAACTCTCTCTCCTTTATTTGTGTTGTGCATCATTCATTTCATTCATATCATATTTGCTTGTGTTGTGCCTTGCATTATTTCATATTGTCTATTATATGCTTGGCTTGTGTTTGTGTGCCTCACTTGTACTTAACCATGAGAGCTTCATATAGCACCTCAACTCTTATTCAGAGGAATCAAGAGGAGTTAGTCCAGAGCCCTTCACAGGGAATTCGGCTACACTCGTTGGTTGTACTAAGTGTAGTTGCAAATTAGTTTTAATTTCCGCATTTAGTTTTTAGATTAGCATTATCACCTATTCACCCCCCTCTAGGTGATTTCATATCATTCTGCTGCTATCTTAGTTTTGAAACGAGAATTTTTTTATAAAAAGAATAGTTTGACATTGATAAATCACATTAGAAAAATTTATGCCCTGTCATAATTTATAAGATAATTATCATAGTTCTATATATAATGCGCACTCTTGAAGAGTTACCTAAGAGACTCGTATATGATTGTCTAGTACTCATCTAAATGAGGTGGGTTTGAAATTTTGAATGCTTCTAGTGTAGGGAGAGAGAAGATGATGTATGATGGGAGTTTTTTTTTTTCAAACTCATCAGGAAACATAGTGTAGAGATCGGACACTAAAAGGAGCGAGAACGGGACGAGAACAAAGCCTTATATCAGACCAGTAGCAGGCCCGATCGACCGGTGTGAACAAAGCAGGGCCGGTCGACCGGTGTGCATAAACGTGCACAAGATAGCTTGGTCGACCGCCCGGTCAACCGTAGCAGGTAACAGTCGACCGCTCGGTCGACCGACTGACATGAAGAACTCTCATTGAACAGGTCGACCGACCGGTCTACCGGGTGCTTGGGTCGGTCAACTATCCGGTCGGCCGACAGGCATATCTAGGCGCAGATCTGTCTCTCCTTTCAGGATTCAGACTTTACTTCTGAATTGGAGACGAATCCAATTGAGGTTTACTAAATTCCTGGGTCTCTTTGGCTATAAACAAAGGGGCAGAGCCCTCTTGAATTGTAAGTAAGGTACAAATTGCATTGGGTGTTGAATCAATAAAACTCTCTCCCCTTGCCCCGAGGACGTGGGCAAACTGTCAAACCTCGATAAATATTGTGTTTGCTTTCTCTCTTGTTTCTTGTTCTTGTTTTCTTAGAAGTACTTCTCTGCTGCATCTATTGGGTTCTTCACTGGTTGTTGCCTCGTGCGCAACAAGTGATATCAGAGCATTTCAGGTTCGTCGCAGGATCGTGTGTTGATTCCAAGAGCATTGGTTGCTGTTTGGCAGAGATCGTGTGTTGATCTCGGAGCAGCGTTGGGACTGTTTGTGGGATCATGTGTCGATCTCAAAACAATGTTTTGTAAATCACCTAGGGGGGTGAATAGGTGATGGCTAATCTAATAGTCACTTAATGCCAAATAATGCGGAATTAAATGTATTATGACCTAATTAAACTTCTTAAACTAAACACCACGTATAACACAAGAGTGTTGCCGAATTCCTCGTGAAGGGCTCTGGACAAACTCCTCTAGATTCCCCTAGATAAGGGTTGAGGTGCCGCGTTGGCTCTCTTGGTTGAATACAAGTGTTAGCAAACAAACCCAAGCAAGTATAAAAATAAAGCACACAATATATCAAGCATGTAAAGATAAGACAAGTAATAGCATGCAAGATATAAACAAGAGACAAAGAGAGAGAGAGAGTGAGCAATCGCAAACACAAGGGATTTGTTTCGAGGTTCGAGCACACTTGCTCTACATCCCCGCCTTCGACACACGAAGGATTTCCACTATGCTCGATCCCAATGGATCACTCCTCGGTGCCGCAACACCTACAATCCCTCGGACTCTCTAGTCCCGTACACACCGCAAGCCCCACAAGCTTGCCGAGGCCGCACCTCAAACCAAGAGTTCACACACGAACTCTAAACAACGCGAACACAATTGTCCGCCTCCTCAAAGTACAAGAAAAGATCTCTTGGTGATCTAAACACTTTGATCACCAATAAACACTCTCACAACAAAACCCTATAGGTAGATATAGCAATGGATAGCTCCAGTGTTGTGTGAGAAAACAAGGAAGAGAGTGGTGGAGGAAAACTCAAGAAAATCTCTTTTTAAACACTCTTGATAAACTCCCCTTTTGATTGGAAGTATTAGCTCTCAATTTTGTGGAGAAAAACCTCTTAAAAGAGTAGGAAAAACTGGCACAAAAACTCTTCTAAAATCTTAATCAAAACTGCTCCCAAATGCCCCTTTTATAGAGCTAGAAAAACTAGCCGTTGGGGTCTGTCAGAGCTGCCGGTCGACTGCCCGGTCGACCGCCAACGGTCAGAAATCCGACCGTTGGGGCTTCGGTCGACCGGCCCGATCGACCGAGCCTCTGGAACAGAGAGCAGTCTCTCTGTCGGTCGGCCGATCCGGTCGACCAGGGTTTTCCAGAAGCAGAAGCTCTCTGGCGGTCGACCGGATCGGTCGACCGGCCCTCCAGTGCACAAAGGCGTGCACGTCTGTGCATGTCGGTCGACTGACCTTGTCGACCGACTTCAACTTCGGTCGACCGGGTCGGCCGACCGGCTGAAGCCTGGAAACAGAAAACAGAGATTAAAAAGATGGTCGTTTTGGCTTAAATAAAATCCCATAAAATACTGAAAAATCTACAAAAATAGTTTTACCAATATACTTTGGTAAACAAACATGCTTGCACAAAATCAAGGCATGTTACAAAAGATTTGGACTATTTTTGTAATATGGAAAAATTAGTTTAAATGAAAAACAGTATTTTCCAAAACTTATTTTTCCAAACTTCTCCAAATACAAAAACAAGATATTTTAAACTCTTTTAAAGTATAGTGTGTATGGATATGATCCACTACACAAAGTTGTTGAAATATATATGTTTTTGACATTAAGCACTAAATATGGTTTTGGACATTATGCACTAAACTTGAAAACCAAAAACCAAACATGTATTTTTCTAAAAGAAAATTCTTTTATAAAAACAAACTAAAACAAAGAGTGTGTGTGTATATGTACTTGAGAAATCCACCAACTATTCTATCCTTTACATTTTATCTAAAAATAAAATCTTCTAAAAACAAACCTAGACTCAAGTCTTCATCTTCTTGAAGTTTTCACTTGAAGCCTTCTTGACTTGGTCCAAACACCGTGCTAGCTCCAAAACTTGACTTTAAATCCTTTGTTGAAGTTATGCACCTACTAAGATCTTGATCATAAATCTGTCACTAATTAAACACAAGATCATTAGTACTATAACTACATGAGTTGATCATCATCAAAACTAGAGTGATGGGCCTCCGGGCAACAATCTCCCCCTTTTTGATGATGACAAAACTCATGAAGTTATATATGCATGGATTAAAGTAAAGCTTCAAAGAAGCTCCCCTTAACTCATGCACAACAAATAAACAATATAATATGGAAATGAAGCACATGACATGTATGCAAATCAAGGAGATAAACATGCTAACAAGCATAAAATACAAATTCTTTTTCTCCTATTTGCAAAACAAAACAATATATGCATAAACATAAATACTTCTTCCAAAAACATGCATATATACCAAATACCTCTCCCCCTTTTTGTCAATCATCAACAAAGGGTTAAAGTAAAAACAAAATCAAATAAATTTTTCTCCCCCTTTTTGTCCGAAACAAAGAACTAATAAAGGGGTAAACACAAATCAATAAATAGTTATATGCGATATACATTCACGAAGAGGAAGACGCTAAGTTAGCTTCCCTACACATATGCATTATATGAAGAAGGGATGACAAGCCCAATTCACATAACACATATTATGTAATGCATAAGAGGAGATGTGAAGCTCCCCTACACACGTGTATCACATAAAGAAGAGTTGTCAAGCTCCTCAAAATAAGATACACTCAACATGAATCTATATGTAGAAGAGATGTTAAGCTCTCCTTGCATATAGGCAATACAAATTAAAAATTTTGATTTTTCTTATAAAACAAAATTTTGAATTTTCTCAATAAAACAAGTCTTGAGAATTTTTCTTAACATTTTATTTTCTTATCATAAAACAACTTTGTGCTATGTAAATCAAAGTTAACTCAAGCACAAATAACTCATATATATGTATGAAAAATGAGTATACCAATTGAAATTGATACATACATATATAGGAAAAATAAAATATGAGTATATACAAAAATAGAGTCAAATTGATACCAATTGAAATGATTCAATGATACCAATTGAAACAATAATAGGATCATGTGTATAACTCATAAAGCATTGAAGAATAAGTAACTAGTTAAAATAATTTTTGAAAAACTAGTTAAAGATTCTTCAAAAACATAAAACCAAGTCATATGTTTTTCATTAATCATACCAAATACACAAGAATTGACACTCGATCTATAAAGCTCAAAAATATATGCATGAACCAAAGTCATGACAAACAAATAAAGTGTGAGTGTTCAATAATCATGTAAATAGCATTTTCATGAAAATAGTCAATGAAGCTCAAAAATGATCAAAACAAATTATTCATTTTATTTTATCAAACAAAACATGAAAATTCATTTTTCATTAAAACAAAAAAACTTCTAGGTATATGTATGATTTATCTAAATCTAACAATATGCATACATATCCCAAACATAAAAGAGTCTATTAAAGGTATTTGAATGAAGGCAAGAGACTCACGGGTATACATGTATATTTATTAGATTTGAATACAAAATACATATACATGAAGTAAAAACATGAAAATTGGCAAAACAAGTATAAATGAAAGAATCATCAAAACTAGGCTATACATGTGCATATAGTGGGTACAAATGAGCATGAAGTGCAAACATATATGAATCAAATGTTGCTCACTACTTGTACATGTATAAATCCAAGTTTTAATAGAATCTACATCTAAACAAGTTATATACCTCAAGAAGCATAAAAACAAATAAAACATGAACATGCTAAAATGATATTATGTAAAAGCATGTAAACTAACAAAGAGTTTTAGAGATAGTTACCAACACGTGAACTATACTCCAAAAGCTCCAAACATGGTGGTTGTCCCACCAAAACTCCTTGATAGTGATGCATCCATATATGTGTCCATCAAGTCCAAGTGCATCCACCATCAAGGCACCATTCCTCTCACGTCGTGTGAGAGCCCTCACCTACATCAAAAACACAAGGTGGGGATTTTGGTACCCATTTTCTTTTGGGTCCTTGGGGGTTAGTCTTGTAAGGACCCCAAACATTTTTATTGTTAGCAAAATTTAAATGATGTAACCTATCATAACAAAACTTTGCTAAATGGCCTTGGCGGCCACAATGTGTACATTTGTACACCTTAGTATGCATATGGGTGTGTGTGTGATCATGACGTACAAAAAGTGAATATGCATGATGTGAATGATGTGCATGAACATGTGGAGCTTGTTTCTTTGAAAACAAAGACTCCAATCTAGAATGATTAAATGCACATGTGCTCAAAGTTGAGCTCAAACTATTTATTTTATTTTTCAAAAATTTAACTTCATTTTGATCAATAGAAGTGGTGGCATGTAAAGCATGATCAAAAGTCTTTTTCTTTTTAGAAACCTTTTCTTTTTCTTTTTCTTTTTCAAAAATTTTTCTTTTCAAAGAGTTGTTTTCGTGAAAAGCAAATTCCTTTTATTTCTCCACCAAGATAATTTCATTTTTCAAAATCATATTTCCTTCACACAAATCATTTAATTTAGACATTAAGAAAACATTCTCATTTTTCAAAATCTCATTTTCCTTTTCAATGCATGCAACCTTATTTCTAAATGAATCATTTTCTTTTAGCATGCAATCAAAATTCTTTTTCAAATTTTTATTTTCTTTCTTAATCATGTCATATTTCTCAAGAAGGAGTTGACAAAAAGTGCTAAGCTCATCATATGACATGTCATTTTCATCTACCTCGGATTCGGTAGTTACCTCAAGGGGGTTGTCCCCTTGGACCATATAGTACAAGTTGGAGGTGTTGCTTCCAACGTCCGAATCGCTCCCGGCATAATATAGATCCTTTTCGCCAAGGGAGGTGATGATGTTCCATGCTACAAAAGCCGAATCAATGTTAGAAACCCTAGATAAATAATCATCATTTAGGGTTGACTTTAAAGCATGAAGGGCTTTTGCATTAGCCTCAAAATTCTTGCCATTTAAACAATAATCATTAGTGATGGCAAGGTAAACATGAATGCCTAGGGCCTTGAGGTACAAGGACATCTTAACCTTCCAAATTTGGATGTTAAGAATATCAAAAGTGGGTGGTGACATGAAGTCTATGGTGTGTGTACAAATATTGTGATTAGCCTAAAAGGAGGATCTTTAACTCAAGGTTGTTAGACCCAAATCAAGAGCACGAGGCTCTGATACCAATTGTAAATCACCTAGGGGGGGTGAATAGGTGATGGCTAATCTAATGGTCACTTAATGCCAAATAATGCAAAATTAAATGTATTATGACCTAATTAAACTTCTTAAACTAAACACCACGTATAACACAAGAGTGTTGCCGAATTTCCCGTGAAGGGCTCTGGACAAACTCCTCTAGATTCCCCTAGATAAGGGTTGAGGTGCCACGTTGGCTCTCTTGGTTGAATACAAGTGTTAGCAAACAAACCCAAGCAAGTATAACAATAAAGCACACAATATATCAAGGATGTAAAGATAAGACAAGTAATAGCATGCAAGATATAAACAAGAGACAAAGAGAGAGAGTGAGCAATTGCAAACACAAGGGATTTGTTTCGAGGTTCGAGCACACTTGCTCTACATCCCCGCCTTCGACACACGAAGGATTTTCACTATGCTCGATCCCAATGGATCACTCCTTGGTGCCACAACACCTACAATCCCTCGGACTCTCTAGTCCCGTACACACCGCAAGCCCACAAGCTTGCCGAGGCCGCACCTCAAATAAAGAGTTCACACACGAACTCTAAACAACGCGAACACACTTGTCTGCCTCCTCAAAGTACAAGAAAAGATCTCTTGGTGATCTAAACACTTTGATCACCAATAAACACTCTCACAACAAAACCCTATAGGTAGATATAGCAATGGATAGCTCAAGTGTTGTGTGAGAAAACAAGGAAGAGAGTGGTGGAGGAAAACTCAAGAAAATCTCTTTTTAAACACTCTTGATAAACTCCCCTTTTGATTGGAAGTATTAGCTCTCAATTTTGTGGAGAAAAACCTCTTAAAAGAGTAGGAAAAACTGGCACAAAAACTCTCCTAAAATCTTAATCAAAACAGCCCCCAAATGCCCCTTTTTATAGAGCTAGAAAAACTAGCCGTTGGGGGTCTGTCAGAGCTGCCGGTCGACCGCCCGGTCGACCGCCAACGGTCAGAAATCCGACCGTTGGGGCTTCGGTCGACCGGCCCGGTCGACCGATCCTCTGGAACAGAGAGCAGTCTCTCTGTCGGTCGGCCGATCCGGTCGACCGGGGTTTTCCAGAAGCAGAAGCTCTCTGGCGGTCGACCGGATCGGTCGACCGGCCCTCCAGTGCACAAAGGCGTGCACGTCTGTGCACGTCGGTCGACTGACCTTGTCGACCGACTTCAACTTCGGTCGACCGGGTCGGCCGACCGGCTGAAGCCTGGAAACAGAAAACAGGGATTAAAAAGATGGTCGTTTTGGCTTAAATAAAATCCCATAAAATACTGAAAAATCTACAAAAATAGTTTTACCAATATACTTTGATAAACAAACATGCTTGCACAAAATCAAGGCATGTGATTGGTAGTGAAAAGTGCATTTTTATCATCATATTTACCGTCACATTTTCATATTTATTTATATAATTCTGCACATTTATTATATTTTGTGATTTATTGTGTGCAGCCTCGAAATAATAAAAAGAAAGAATTAAAGCTTAAAGAGCCCAAAAGCCCAGATCCAAGCCCATATTTGAAGCCCAAGAGTAAAAGTGCAAATATCAATTGTCAAAGTACAATTATGAAAGGGCTAAAGTTGCAATTATTAAAGATGAGGGAAGGATAGAATTCTACCCAACCCTAAACTCTTGCAGGATGAGGATAAAAGCCAAAGAGAGTGCAAAGATAAAAATTCAAAGAATTCGGATTCAGACTGTACACGTTTTAGTGTTTAAATCATAACTTTTGCTACAGTTATGCAAATCCGATGATTCAAGATGATCCAGAAAGAAGACTTGAAGACCTACAACTCTTATGTTGATCAAACTTTCCAATTCAATCCGTAGATAAGCTGATTTCGGCGATCAACATGATAAGAAGTTGCAAGACAGATTTGAATTTCTGGAGATAAGATCTTTTTGGGAGAGTTGTACTAGGACTCTACATCTTCCAACACCTATAAATATCCCTGCAGATGCAACACAGAGAGTACACAGTCCAGAGAAGAGCCAAGGGCCAAAGTTAGGGTTTTTAGGTTTTCTTTCCACCTCTGTATATTTTTATTTTCTTTTTGTAAAAGCTGAGAGGAGATGATGTATTCATGGAGGAAGGGATCTGCTTGTACTGATGGTGACAGTCGGTGTAAGTGTTATTTTTCCACCATTGTTTAATAATCGCATCAAGACTTGTTTTATTTTATTCTTGTATTATTCTAGTTTCTTTTATTCTTATTTTAATCTTGTATCTACTTTCTTCTATTTGTTCTCTAATGTCTTGCCCACCATGAGATCCAACTGCTTCGAGAATACCTAGCCGAAGAAGGAACCTTGACGGCCCAATGGCGATGAACAGGTCTTCATAGCTTGTTTTTCATTTCGTAGAGTAGATTAAGAAGGCGGACGATCCCATAAGCCGTGCTTGTACACCTTCCAAGAAAAGGGAAATCATCGCAACGGTTCAAACGGCAAGCAGACTAAAGAGATAAGTTTTCTTTCTTTTTCTTTTCTTTTCTTTTTTGTAGATTAAATACAACTCATCTCCATATTCTTTTCTACCACCCATTGTAAATACCACTTCCTTTCTAACTTAACAAATAAAAATAAAAATTTTAGAGAAACTTGCTTAACGCTTCCATCGCAGTCCCTCCCTGAGGATCACGACCCGCATAGCCCTGCTACCGCGGATTAGAACTGAGACTTGCACATCTATTCTTAAAACTAACCTATAATATTTTGTGTGCAGGAAAATTCAGTCAACAAATTGGCGCCGTTGCCGGGGAGGGACGGTAAGTTTATCTCTAAAACAAAATTTTAATTTTTAACTAATTCTTTATTCTTTTCTGTTTGCAGGTTTGGAGAACAGGAATCAGAAAAAACAGCAGCAGCAGTGGACATACAGCTACTCTGTGCCTCTGCCCTCGAAGGCAGAGCACCAGAGTCTACTGTAGTGCCGCGGATCCGCGGCCATAGCCGCGGAAACGCGGCCTCAGTAGTGAATTACTGACTGCAGTTTTTTGCAGGTTGCTTCAAATTAAAAATACTGCTTTCTGCTCTGTTCTGATTTGTTCTGTGATATACCTGTATACTGCTAATTAATTCAACAGTAAATTATTTATTGTTAAAAAATAAAAATTGATTAGACGTTTGCATATTAGGCACGTGTCTTTTCAATTACTTTATTTTTACTGTTGAAGAGTGCTGGAGCAAGGTACGTACGCATTGCATGTAGAATAGGACTCATCTCTTGGTTGATTTTCTGCTTTGAGTGAATCTTATCTATTTATCTTGTACACTTGCACTAATTCATCTTAAGGGCATAACCCATTAACAAGATAAGGTGGGGATTTCATCACCCTTCCTTAGCCCAAAAATCATATCCCAAGCACTCACTAACCCAAGCCTAACTTAAAAATTAGTAGACGTTGGCCCTAGGGACATCTCGGACTCAATAGGAGATTATCCTAAGGGGGAACAGTGCTGGAAGTTGACTCTTGTCAAATCAGTGTCTAGGAAAGGGATTGAGGGCCGAAAGCCCGAAGATTGGTGGTTATTTAATTAAGGAACGTCTTTGACGGAAAACCTCCCACCACTCTTGCCCTGACCTGGCTGATTAACTCGTGGTCAAAGTCTGCACCCTACCTCCTGTGGAAAGTCTAACCAGTTAGGAGTCGTCTAGGTCATAGGTCTACCCTAACTTAGGTTAGAATTTTTTTTTTTGTCTGTTTATTTGTTTGTGTTGTTTGTGTTGGTGTGATATGGCATATAATAATAATTCCAATTTTAATCCATATTACACCCCTAACTATTATTCGGATATTACCAACCCGGCATACCCTAACTTTGACCAATCTAGTGTGCCGGAATGGTCTTATTCGAATGAATATAACCCACACCCCCCATCTTATGACTGTAATTTCCATAATAATTTCAACTCGTCACAGAGTTTATGGGGTTTCGAGTCCCCCGAGTCTAATTCTCGACCAAATTGTCCTCCATATCCATCTAGTCCACATTCTTCCCAAGATTCATACTCAGATCCACCCATTCAGAATAGAAATCCATCTATCTTGGAAATGATGAGTATGAATGAGTCCAAGCAAAAATCACCATCAATCTTAGACATGATGATGCGTGAGTCCACCGACTCACAACTTCATCACGATTACCCTTCCTATTTTCAAGACCAATCAGAGCATGATGCACCTATCGACTATGAAGGGATGCTTGCCGCCATGACTCAGGCTAGATTAGCTCGTGAGCATGACATAGATTTGATGGTTCAATCCTTACGTTCTCACAGTTCGGCCATTTCTGCTTTCATTGACCACTCTCTTAGAGCCGACGAATCAAGTTGCTTTGGACAACAAGATTCTAATTCAGTACCATCATGTGAACTTGCTGAAACTTCAAATTCTGATAACTTGGCAAGTTTTTCCTTTCCTGAATTAGAACTTGAACATGAATATGATCATGATCTTCCACTTGATGATTCAATTTTATTTCCTGATCCAATAATGACTCCAGTGTCTCCACCAGATTTCACTTTTCCCGAGTCAACATTGGATCCTATTCCAATTCATTATGAAATTGAATCACCCATTTTAGATGATCATATTGAACTTGACCTAGATTCTCACAATCTCTTTACTTCTGAAACTGATTGTACAATTCTGACGGAAGATGTTGACCTTAGTTTTGAAGAATTGTATGGCGATGAGCTAGAATTCCTTAATATTGGAAGTAAAGAGATATCACCCATATTAGGTCACATTTCATTGTGGGAAGAAGATTGTGGACTTGAATTTCTATTTCTTGACTTGGACCCACTTCCTGAACTTAGCCCGACTCCTGAGCCCTTACTTGATTTGAGCTTCTTCCCTGAGTCGGTATTCGTTCCCGTACCTATAATGTCCAAGTCAATAATTCTATCTTTTCATACTCCATTTTGGGACAAGGAGGTTGAGACAATTAACTCTGAAATTTATTATGAAATTTGGAAATTTGATGGGGTGGAAATACTAAAAATTGATTATACATATATTTTAGTGGGTTATGTAAGGAATGTTTCTGGTGGGTTCCACCAAATTATCTGTTATCTTGATTGGGCCGCATTTCGTGGACCAATTAGACCACCTCCGGAACCACCACCCTAAGGTAACTTCCGCCTTCCCTTGTTCTTTTTCATGCATATATGCATTCATTCATACATTGAGGACAATGCATGAGATAAGTGTGGGGGTGGGCTTTACTAACATACTAACATAGGTAGAAACTAACAAAAAAAAATTTGCTAAAAAAAAAATTTAAAAAAAAAATTTAAAAAAAAAATGTTATAAAAAGGAAATATTTTGACTTATTTTTTTGAAAGAAATCTAAGTTAGTTTTAAGGATTAGGAAAATCACGATTAGGATTTCTAAAAACTTGGTCAAAATAAATAAATTGTTTAAATTTTTAGGTATAGGAGAGAAATTGAATAAATAATTAGTCTTGATTTTTACCTTAATGAAATATGCATACCAAATGCATATCTAGGATTCTAAGACAAAGACCTTGTGCCTCATAAAAAAAAAAGAGAAAAAAAAAAAGAAAAAAAAATCACCAATTAAGCTGATACATGTGCCTCAAGAAGCATAAGTATTCATGCCTAAAGGTGAGTAAATAAAATAAAGTCCTTAGTTTTGGGGCCTAGTTCACTCGAATTTGAGTCCGCGGGGTGTTTTCTCACCTGGTGCCCTAAAGCCAACCGGTTTGGGAGTCATCGACTTTAAGTTCGTTACATGGGTGGATTAGAAAGCCTAAGAAGACTAAGAAATATAATATATGTATTAACACATCTAATAAATCAATTAGTTAGGTATGAGGGCCTCAAGAAGCCTTGATGCTTATACGAAAGAAAATTAGATGTTATACATGCCAAAAAAAAAAAATTATATTAACACATCTAATAATCAATTAGTTAGGTATTAGGGCCTCAAGAAGCCTTGATACTTACACGAAAGAAAATTAGATGAAGTTATAAAAATAATAAAGAGGCATGAGAGTCCAAGTTAAGGAATTCCTAGTAAAAACATAAGGATGCATATGATTTTTGGTAACGAAAAAGACTATATTAGAAATTCAATTTTAATTCTTACCTAAAATGGAAAACAATTAACTTTATTAAGACTAAGTTTAAAGAATGAATAAAAATGAGGATCCTAAAACTTATAGACTACTTAGTCTCTTCAATAATAATTCAAATATTTTCTTTTTATGGATTTTGTGGGTGCAATCCGCTGAAAACCCTCACGAGACAACACTCGTCCTCTAGGGTAACCTAGAGGTTTAACGGCTTGTTGCACGTGCTAAGTGCAATCGTGATTCCTACGAAAGTGAGTTAGGTTAGATTAACTTTTTCTTTTTTTTGTTTTTACTCGAGGACGAGCAAAAAAGATAAGTGTGGGGGTGTGATTGGTAGTGAAAAGTGCATTTTTATCATCATATTTACCGTCACATTTTCATATTTATTTATATAATTCTGCACATTTATTAATATTTTGTGATTTATTGTGTGCAGCCTCGAAATAATAAAAAGAAAGAATTAAAGCTTAAAGAGCCCAAAAGCCCAGATCCAAGCCCATATTTGAAGCCCAAGAGTAAAAGTGCAAATATCAATTGTCAAAGTACAATTATGAAAGGGCTAAAGTTGTAATTATTAAAGATGAGGGAAGGATAGAATTCTACCCAACCCTAAACTCTTGCAGGATGAGGATAAAAGCCAAAGAGAGTGCAAAGATAAAAATTCAAAGAATTCGGATTCAGACTGTACATGTTTTAGTGTTTAAATCATAACTTTTGCTACAGTTATGCAAATCTGATGATTCAAGATGATCCAGAAAGAAGACTTGAAGACCTACAACTCTTATGTTGATCAAACTTTCCAATTCAATCCGTAGATAAGCTGATTTCGGCGATCAACATGATAAGAAGTTGCAGGACAGATTTGAATTTCTGGAGATAAGATCTTTTGGGAGAGTTGTACTAGGACTCTACATCTTCCAACACCTATAAATATCCCTGCAGATGCAACACAGAGAGTACACAGTCCAGAGAAGAGCCAAGGGCCAAAGTTAGGGTTTTTAGGTTTCTTTCCACCTCTGTATATTTTTTATTTTCTTTTTGTAAAAGCTGAGAGGAGATGATGTATTCATGGAGGAAGGGATCTGCTTGTACTGATGGTGACAGTCGGTGTAAGTGTTATTTTTCCACCATTGTTTAATAATCGCATCAAGGCTTGTTTTATTTTATTCTTGTATTATTCTAGTTCTTTTATTCTTATTTAATCTTGTATCTACTTTCTTCTATTTGTTCTCTAATGTCTTGCTCACCATGAGATCCAACTGCTTCGAGAATACCTAGCCGAAGAAGGAACCTTGACGGCCCAATGGCGATGAACAGGTCTTCATAGCTTGTTTTTCATTTCGTAGAGTAGATTAAGAAGGCGGACGATCCCATAAGCCGTGCTTGTACACCTTCCAAGAAAAGGGAAATCATCGCAACGGTTCAAACGGCAAGCAGACTAAAGAGATAAGTTTTCTTTCTTTTTCTTTTCTTTTCTTTTTTGTAGATTAAATACAACTCATCTCCATATTCTTTTCTACCACCCATTGTAAATACCACTTCCTTTCTAACTTAACAAATAAAAATAAAAATTTTAGAGAAACTTGCCTAACGCTTCCATCGCAGTCCCTCCCTGAGGATCACGACCCGCATAGCCCTGCTACCGCGGATTAGAACTGAGACTTGCACATCTATTCTTAAAACTAACATATAATATTTTGTGTGCAGGAAAATTCAGTCAACAGCATGTTACAAAAGATTTGGACTATTTTTGTAATATGGAAAAATTGGTTTAAATGAAAAACAGTATTTTCCAAAACTTATTTTTTCAAACTTCTCCAAATACAAAAACAAGATATTTTAAACTCTTTTAAAGCATAGTGTGTATGGATATGATCCACTACACAAAGTTGTTGAAATATCTATGTTTTTGACATTAAGCACTAAATATGGTTTTGGACATTATGCACTAAACTTGAAAACCAAAAACCAAACATGTATTTTTCTAAAAGAAAATTCTTTTATAAAAACAAACTAAAACAAGAGTGTGTGTGTATATGTACTTGAGCAATCCACCAACTATTCTATCCTTTACATTTTATCTAAAAATAAAATCTTCTAAAAACAAACCTAGACTCAAGTCTTCATCTTCTTGAAGTCTTCACTTGAAGCCTTCTTGACTTGGTCCAAACACCGTGCTAGCTCCAAAACTTGACTTTAAATCCTTTGTTGAAGCTATGCACCTACTAAGATCTTGATCATAAATCTGTCACTAATTAAACACAAGATCATTAGTACTATAACTACATGAGTTGATCATCATCAAAACTAGAGTGATGGGCCTCCGGGCCAACATGTTTGTATTGCTCAAGGAATTAGATTCAGTGGAGTAGATTGTTTCGGAAACTCTTCTAGGGTTTCACTTTGAGGTAAAGATCTTATCTTTATCTAGTTTTTTGATCTAACTGTAAGTACACCTAGAGGGGGGGTGAATAGGTGTAAGGCTAATCTAATGATAAATAATGCGAAATTAAAAACAAATTGAAACACACTTAGAGTAACCAAAGAGTGTAGCTGAATTCCCGGTGAAGGGCTCTGGACTATCTCCTCTAAATTCCTCTAAATAAGAGATGAGGTTCTATGTAAAGCTCTCTTGGTTTAACACAAGCGAGGTACACAATCAAACCCAAGCATATAAATGATATGGACAATATGATGCAATGCATAATATAAGAGAGAGAAAGTTAGAGATAGTGAATCAATCGCAAACAATAAGATATGTTTCGAGGTTCGAGCTACTGCTCTACATTCCCGTCTTCACACAGAAGGATTTTCACTATATCATCCACACAGGACTTTCCACACAGGGAACCTCCACTGAGCATTTGGATAATACAAACCAGGAGTACACAACTCCTCTCTCCAACAATACAACCTCTATATTAGAGGTAAGGCACAACACAAATCACCTCTACACTTAGAGGGATGGGCAATTAGCCAAACAAGATCAACCTCACAATAGAGGGATAAGGCTCAAAGCCACAACTCCACAATCACCTCTTCACTAAGAGGGATATCAATACAACCTCCACAATCACCTCTTACTAGGGGGATATCACAAAGTAAAGAAGATTTACAACTCTTGATGGTATCAACAACCACAAACTAATTTTCCCACAAAAACAAGATCCTAATAGATAGGATAGCTCAAGTGTGAGAATATAAAGAGTTTGAAAACAAAATCACAAAGAAAAACTCTTGGGAAAACTTCTAGATAGCTATAGAAATGAATAACAAAAACCAATTCCCAAAGACTCTATTTTTCTTTGATTTTTTCAACTCTTTAAAACAAATAAAGATTGATATTTTAAACTCAAAAACTCTTTTAAAACTTGTAGCTAAAACACTTCTAAAGATGAGAAAATTTGCTCTTGAAATTGTTGTTTAAAACAGCTCAAAGAAGTGGGTATTTATAGCCCACCAAAAATTCTGCCCGTTGGCAGCAGCAAAGGGCAATTTCGCCTTTCCGGTCGACCGGCCAACGGTCATTTTTATGACCGTTGAGCCACTGGTCGACGGCCGGTCGACCGGGACCTGGAAACAGAGAGCAGAGCTCTCTGCCGGTCGACCGGACGGTAGACCAGGGCAATTTCCAAAGAGCAGAAGCTCTCTGGCGGTCGACCGAATCGACCGGCCATCCAGTCAAAACAGTCGTGCACGTCTGTGCACGTCGGTCGACCGGACCGGTCGACCGACTCCTACCGCGGTCGACCGTCCGGTTGACCGGCAGTAGGCAGGTCAAACTGTTTTTAAGGATTAAAACTTAGGTATTTTAACTTCCATAGAATCCCATAAAATCACATAAATTCCACAAAAATAAGTTCTTTTAATATATTTGAAATACAAATATGTGTGACAAAAATTCAACACATATTATAAACTATTTGAACCATTTTTGTGATATGAAAATTTAGCTTTAAACCAAAATCGGTATTTTTCAAACTTAGATTTTTAAAATGGAAAACCGTTTTCGCCAAAACTCATGTAAATACAAAAACATGATATTGAAATAATTTTGAAGCATATTGTATATGGATAGAATCCAATATACATATAAAGATTTATATCTATGTTTTTGACATGAAATCCAATATTGGTTAAACTGAAAACCAAAAACCAATAAACTGAAAAACTTGTGTGTGTGTGTGTATGTGAACTTGAGCATATCAACACTATCTAATCTTTACACAAGATCTAAACAAATTAAACTAAATACAAACCGAAGTCTTCTTTTCTCCAAGCCGCCTCGATCCAAACGCGATCCAACGAGCTTGACTCGAACCGAGTACTAGATGCGATCTTGACGCTCGAGCTCTTGAATCAACATGTGAAAGCTCCAAAACTCCTTTGTTGAAGCTAATCATCTATTAATATCTTGATCAAATATCTGAAAATAAATATCACAAGAATATTAATAAATTATAACTACATGAGTTAATCATCATCAAAACTAGAGTGATGGGCCTCTGGGCCAACAATCTCTCCCTTTTTGATGATGACAAAACTCATGGAGTTATATATGCATGGATTAAAGTTAAGCTTCATAGAAGCCCCCTTAACTCATGCATAGCAATAAACAATTAAGATATACAATGAATGCTCAACATAAACATGCATAAACTTGCATAATAAACATGAAAATAAATAAACATGCTCTGATATCAATTGCTCTTATACCAATTGTAAAAGTAAACATGCATATATAAATCTCCAAATTTCTCTCCCCTTTTTTGTCAAATCATCAACAAAGGGGCACAAAATAAACTCAAAAGAAATTTTCTTCTTTTTGTCAAATCAAACAATAAAGTACCAAATTATGAACATGCATATAAGCAATATAGATCAAAACATTATGAAACTAAATTATGATGCCATTAGAAACTAAACAAAATTTTTAAGGTACCAAAAGTTACCAACTGAAAACATCTTGTAAAGTTTTGATACCAATAGAGAATGAAATATTGTGTATTTTTGATACCAATTGAAACAAATATATATTGTAAATCTTGATACCAATTGTAAATATTAGTACCAATTGAAAATATTTTATAATTTTGATACCAAATGTAAGAATATATATATATTGTAAGTATTGATACCAAATGAAAGTAAAAATCAAATTTTAGGTAAACACAACTTATTTCAATATAGATACCAATTTAAAATGAAGCATGATACCAATTGAAAAACATAAACCAACCTTTTGGTTTAACACTAAAATCATTTTGCAATAAAGATACCAAATAGAGAATAATGTCAATTTAAGATTCTTGATACCAATATTGAAAATGAAACATACACCAATTGAAAATATTTTTCATTAGGAGCGTAGGAAACCAATTGAAAAGTAAGATATCAATTGAATAATATCATTTTTCAACATAAAGAGTGGGAGTAAGATACCAATTGAAAACAAAAAACCGATTGAAAGGTAAAACATGAATTTTCTCCCCCTTTATGAAATACTAATGAAAACGATGCATAAGCTTTTATAAGATACCAATTGAAAAGTAATTGTCATTAAGGACTAAACCAAGTTTAGCATAACAAAATTTGTGCTCTAAGATATAAAAATATAGTAAACACAATCAGATCATATATATATATATGTATGAAAAATATAAATACCAATCTAAATTGATACTATTTGAAGTTTGAAGCATACATATATAGAAAACACAAATATGAATATACAAAAAAATATCAATTGTGATACCAATTGAAAAATATGAGGATCAAGTGTATAACTCATAATTACCACCCTATTCATGCACATGTTAAAAAGATTTTCAATTTGAGCATACAAGGCATAGTCGCCCATCCAACTGAAAGTACACCTAGAAGGGGGTGAATAGGTGTACGGCTAATCTATGAACAATAATGTGAAAATTAAAAAACAAATGCAACACACTTAGTGTAACCAACGAGTGTAGCCGAATTCCCGGTGAAGGGCTCTAGACTAACTCCTCTTGATTCCTCTGAATAAGAGTTGAGGTGCTATATGAAGCTCTCGTGGTTAAGCACAAGTGAGGCACACAAATAAACATAACCAAGCATATAAATGTGATATGACAATATGAATCAATGCAAGGCACAATATAAGAGAGAGAGTTAGAGAAAGTGGATCAATCACAAAAACCAAGATATGTTTTGAGGTTCGAGCACATAGCTCTACGTCCCCGCCTTCACACAGAAGGATTTCCACTAACTCATCCACACAGGACTTCCCACACAGGGAACCTCCACTGAGGATTTTGGGCAATACAATAACCGGGAGTACACAACTCCTCTCTCAAATACAACACAACCTTTACACTTAGAGGCTAGGCACAAAGCCACCACAATATCAACCTCACAATAGAGGGATAGGCACTTAGCCAACAACCACAATCTCCTCTACACTTAGAGGGATTCCAAACCAATCTCCACACTCACCTCTACACAAGAGGGATTCAACAACAAGGAAAAGAGGTTTACAACTCAAGGTGATAATAAAGACCACAAACCCAATCTTTTCTCACTAAACAAAGATCCTATAGATAGGATAGAAATGATAAGCTCAAGTGAGAGAAATAAAGAGTTTGAAAATCAAAAACTCAAAGAAAAACTCTTGGGAAAACTTCTACAATGAATATAAAGTGAAGATCAAAACCAATCCCAAAGACTTCTCCTTTTCTTGATTTTTCCAACCCTTTAAAACAAATAAAAGATAAATCTTTTAGCTTAAAAACTCTTTTGAAAACTTGTATTGAAACACTAGAGAGGATGGAAATTTTTGCTCTAAAAATTCTTGTTGAAAAACCAACTCAAATGGGGTATTTATAGCCCCTTTGAAAATCTGCCCGTTGGCAGCTGAAAAGGGCCAGAATGCCCTTCCAGGCGACCGGCCAACGGTCAAAAAATCGACCGTTGAGCCCTCTGTTCGACCTCCCAGTCGACCGTGCCAGATCCAGAGAGCAATTGCTCTCTGGCCGGTCGACCGGGCCAAAGCTCACGGTCGACCGCCCCCACCCGAGAGTGGGGTGACTTCAGTCGGTCGACCGTACGGTCGACCGGCCAAGCCAACTTGGCCTTTGTACACGTCTCGTGCACATCGGTCGACCGGGTCGATCAATCTACTATTGGTCCGATCTACCGTCCCAATTGACCGCCAGAGCCTGGCAGGTATTTTTTAGGATTTAAAAACTGGTCTTTTTAACTTCAATTAAATCCCATAAAATCACATAAATTCCACAAAAATCAGTTCATGTTATATCTTTGAAATGCAAACATGTTTGAGTAAAAATCAAACCATATTACAAACATTTTGAACCATTTTTGTGACTTGAAAAATTTGCCTTAAACCAAAAACTGTATTTTCCAAAACTTAGATTTTTTGAAATGAAAATCCGATTTTTCCAAAACACATGTAAATACAAAAACATGATATTTAAACAACTTTGAAGCATATAGTTTATGGATAGAATCCAATATACATGAAAGAGATATATATCAATGTTTTTGACATTAATTTCGAAAATAAGTTTTGTTTAAATACAAAACCCAAATACATGAATAGGTTATCAAAATAAGTTATTTTAAGAATATGAATCATACATGTATATAGATCAAATCTAATATACATTAAACCATGTAAACTTGTTTTGATATAATACCTTTCATGAAAACCAAGATCGGTTAAACCGAAGACCAAAACCAAAACATGTAACGTGTGTGTGTGTTATGAACTTGAGCATACCACACTATCTAATCTTTAACAATGGATCTAAACTAACTATTCTAAAACAACCGAGGTCTTCTTGTAGAGCGCCGTCTCGAAGTCGACTCGATCCAAACGTGATCCACCGAGCTTGACTCCAAACGAGTGCTAGATATGAACTTGACGCTCGGGCTCTTGAATCTCCATGTGAAAGCTAACACCTTTGTTGAAGCTAATCACCTACTAATATCTTGGTTAAATATCTGAAACTAAATATCACAAGATTATTAGTAAACTATAACTACATGAGTTAATCATCATCAAAACTAGAGTGGAAGGCATCTGAGCCAACAATCTCTCCCTTTTTGATGATGACAAAATTCATGGAGTTATATATGCATGGATAAAGTTAAGCTTCAAAGAAGCTCCCCCTTAACTCATACATAGCAATAAACAATACGATATGCAATGAATGTTAAACATGAATATGCATAAACATGCATAAAACAATGAAATAAACATGCTCTTGATACCAAATCTTTAAAATAAATTACTTTTTCCCTTTTTAAAATAAACATGCTCTTAAATACCAAGTGAAAATATAAACTTAAAATAAACATGTTCTTTTAAATAATTGCTCTTGATACCAATAAAAATTTCAATTGAATGCTTATCAATAAAAGCAATAAAAGCTCTTGATACCAATTGAAAGATAATCAATAAAAGCTCTTGATAGCAATAATAAAAAATATGTTCTTGATGCCAACAAAACAAAACAACAAAATATGTTCTTGATACTAATATCCATGCTCTTGATACCAATATCAACAAAATATAAAACAAACTCTCTTGATACCAATATGAAACAAATTTTGATATAAACTAAACATGCATATATACTCAAATACTTCTCTTGATACCAATTGAAAGGTAATCAATAAAAGCTCTTGATACCAATAATAAAAAATATGTTCTTGATACCAACAAAACAAAACAACAAAATATGTTCTTGATACTAATATTCATGCTCTTGATACCAATATTAAAAAAACATAAAACAAACTCTCTTGATACCAATATGAAATAAATTTTGATATAAACTAAACATGCATATATACTCAAATACTTCTCCCCCTTTTTGTCAATCATCAACAAAGGGGTGAAATAAAACAATGTTCTCCCCCTTTTTGTCCGAAACAAAAAATCAACAAGGGGTGAAATCAAATCAAAACATTATGATACCAATTGAAAAAATATATCAATTTAGTGCATCATGATACTAATTGAAAATAAACAAATAGGTAAACCAACCAAATTTTTTTGAAGAATACCATTTGAAAGTAAATAAAACATTTTGAAGAATACCTATTGAAAGTAAATAAAACATTGAAATCCAAACTTGAAGAAACCAATTGAAAGTACCAATTGAAAGTACATCAACCAATCTTTTTGGTTAAACACTAAACTCATTTTACAATAGAGATACCAAATAGAGAATAATATCAATTTAATGTGTTTGATACCAATATCGAAAATGAAACATATACCAATTGAAAACATATACCAATTGAAAGGTAAAATATGAATTTTCTCCCTTTTATGAAATACCAAATAAAATGATGCATAAACTTGTATAAGATACCAATTGAAAAATAATCAATTGAAGTATAATAGTCATTTAAGGAATCAAGCTTAGCATAACCAAAATTTGTGCTCAAAGATATAGAGATATAGTAAGCACAAATAAAATACATATATGTATAAAAAAATACCAATCGAAATTGATACTATTTGAAGTGTAAGCATACATATATAAAAACATATATGAGTATACAAAAGGAATGTCAATAGTGATACCAATTGAAAAGATACAATGATATCAATTGAAAACAAAATAAGATCAAGTGTATAATTTATACTTCCTACCACCCATTTCATGCACATGTTTTAAAAAGATTTTCAATAATGAGCATACAAGGTATGGTTTCCCAACCAACCGCCCTTGAAAGGGTAGGGGTTTTTAAAAATAAGTTTGAAAATAATATAACACGTTTGAAAATTCTACCAAATGAAGAATACGAACTAGTTATAAGATAAAATTGTAAACTAGTACGAAATACTTCAAGAAAGGAATAAAATAAAAATATATTTCATGAAAAACATGTAAATCACATGATCACTAAACACTCAAAATCTATATAGCACATATTGTACTCATGAAAACAAAATCATGAGAAAACATTAAATAAAGTGAGTGTATAAGAGTTATGTGAAACACATCATCATAAAAATAGGCAATCAAGCTCAATATGAAATTTCTTAAAACATGAAAAACAAGAAAAATATAATTTTTATCAAAATAATTTAATCTTCAAGGCATATGTATGTTTTGTACAAACTAGAGTATATACATATCCAAACATGAGCTAGTCCACAAAAGTATATGCATGAAGGCAAGTGGCTCATGGATGTATATGTATAACTATTAGTTTGGACAAAATAGACATATACATGAAGTTTAAACATAAACATGAAAACATGTACAAAATGAGAATACAAGTTAAAATGTATGAATCATCAAAATTAGGCTATACTAGTACATCTAATGGATACAAATGAGCATTCAAGCACAAACATATAATAATCTATTTGTGGCTCACTAGTTGTGCAAGTATATATCCAAGTTTTAATGAAAACTAACATCTAGACATGTAATCAAAACATGAAGCATAGAAATCAAAACAAATCATATGATCATTATGTAAATGCACATGCATTAGATCTATGATATACAAAATAATTAAAACAAATGTGAGAACACAAAGATATAAGTCCATATTAAATATGGGTGTCTCTAGAACTAATCATGTATGTCATAGGACTAATGAACATGACATATGGCATAATGAGTATTAAAACATGACATGCTAAAAATCAACAATATGAAAAGCATGTAAACATAATGAAGAGTAAGAGATCGTGGTACCAAAAAACTGATAGGGCACATCTCCATATCTCCAAACCAAGGTGGTCCTCCCACCAAACTCCTCTTGAAAGTGATGCATCCAAATAGTCCTCTTTAAGCTCGGAACGCATCCACCTCAAGGCACCATCACTCTCACGTCATGTGAGAGCCCACACCTACATCAAATAGAATATGAGTGGTCTTTGATACCCACACTCTTTTGGGTCATGGGGGTTAGCTCCTTTCCTAACCCAAACAAATTTAGTTGCTAAATTTGAATCATGTACACGATCATAACAAAACTTAGCAAGGTGGCCCTTACGTCCATAATGTGTACAAGTGTACACATGAGCATATAAAGTGTTATGGGTGTGAACGTGGGAAGCATGTGTATGCCGTGGTTTGTGTGCATGCATAGAAGGAACTTATTTCTTTCGAAACATAGATTCCAACCGTGAGTGGTTTATGGCACAATGGCTCAAAGTGGAGCCCAAACATTCAACACTCTTCTTAAGCATAGATATATCATTTTCAATTATAGAAGAGGTGCATGCAATGGATACACTAGGTGGTGAAGCTATACTAGCATGGCAAACATGTGTATTTAAATCATTTTTCAAAGAAACATTTTCATTTGACATTAAGTCCAAATCCTTTGAAATAGAAATAATTTTGTTTTTCAAAGAGTCATTTTCTTTTAAAATAAAAGGATGTTTTGAAGATAGAACTTCATTTTTCTTCAAAACATTTTCACAATCATTTTTATTTTTCAAAATATCATTTTCTTTTAGAGCAAGATCAAGTTGGGATTTAAGTGAGTCACGTTCACTTGAAATCTCATCCCTTTCTTGCAACGCAATCTCAAGTCTAGAAGATAAATTTTTATTTTCTTCTTTTAAACCAAAACTATCCTTTTTCAAAAGTTTATATTTTAAAATCAAATTTTCACAATTTTAGCTAGTTCATTATTTAAGGCATGTGCATCCATACACTCATTACAATAAGAACTAGTACTAACATCTAGTTGAGTATCCGAATGTACCTCAAGGGAGTCATTCCCTTGGACCATGAAGCAACGTTCGTCGGACTCGTCTCGACTAGATTTTCTCTTTTTATTGATAAGCGTTTGTAGCTCGGGAGATGTCAAAATGTTCCACATTGCAAAAGCGGAATCATAATGAGAAAACAAATGTAAATATTTTTTATCAAGAGATGCTCTAAGTGCGTTTAGGGCTAGTGCATTGGCCTCTATATGCTTGCTATCACTAAGGTAGGATTCCTTGGTAATGGTAAGGTAAACTTTATAACCTATGGTTTTTAAATGGCAACTCATCATGGCCTTCCATATATCAATTCTAGAGACATCAAATATGGGAGGGCTATCCATGAGTGCAAACTATATGTGTGCAAATGCAAGTGATAGATTAGCAACCAAGATCACACTCCTAGGTGGTTAAACCTAATATCAGGAGCGTAGGCTCTGATACCAATTGAAAGTACACCTAGAGGGGGAGTGAATAGGTGTAGGGCTAATCTATGAACAATAATGCGAAAATTAAAAACTAAATGCAACACACTTAGTGTAACCAAGAGTGTAGCCGAATTCCCAGTGAAGGGCTCTGGACTAACTCCTCTTGATTCCTCTGAATTAGAGTTGAGGTGCTATATGAAGCTCTCGTGGTTAAACACAAGTGAGGCACACAAACAAACACAACCAAGCATATAAGAGTGATATGACAATATGAATCTATGCAAGGCACAATATAGAGAGAGAGTTAGAGAAAGTGGATCAATCACAAATACCAAGATATGTTTCGAGGTTCGAGCACACAGCTTTACGTGCCCGCCTTCACACAGAAGGATTTCCACTAACTCGTCCACACAGGACTTCTCACACAGGGAACCTCCACTGAGAATTTTGGCAATACAATAACCGGGAGTACACAACTCCTCTCTCAAATACAACACAACCTCTACACTTAGAGGCTAGGTACAAAGCCACCACAATATCAACCTCACAATAGAGGGATAGGCACTTAGCCAACAACCACAATCTCCTCTACACTTAGAGGGATTCCAAACCAATCTCCACACTCACCTCTACACAAGAGGGATTCAACAACAAGGAAAAGAGGTTTACAACTCAAGGTGATCATAAAGCCCACAAACCCAATCTCTTCTCACTAAACAAAGATCCTATAGATAGGATAGAAATGATAAGCTCAAGTGTGAGAAATAAAGAGTTTGAAAATCAAAAACTCAAAGAAAAACTCTTGAGAAAACTTCTAGAATGAATATAAAGTGAAGATCAAAACCAATCCCAAAGACTTCTCCTTTTCTTGATTTTTCCAACCCTTTAAAACAAATAAAAGATAAATCTTTTAGCTTAAAAAATCTTTTGAAAACTTGTATTGAAACACTAGAGAGGATGGAAATTTTTGCTCTAAAAATTCTTGTTGAAAAACCAACTCAAATGGGGTATTTATAGCCCTTTGAAAATCTGCCCGTTGGCAGCTGAAAAGGGCCAGAATGCCCTTCCGGTCGACCGGCCGGTCGACCGGCAACGGTCAAAAAATCGACCGTTGAGCCCTCCGGTCGACCGCCTGGTTGACCGTGCCAGATCCAGAGAGCAATTGCTCTCTGGCCGGTCGACTGCCCGGTCGACCGGGCCAAAGCTCACGGTCGACCGCCCTCATCCGAGAGTGGGGTGACTTCAGTCAGTCGACCGTATGGTCGATCGGCCAAGCCAACTTGGCCTTTGTGCACGTCTCGTGCACATCATTCTACCGGGTCGGTCGACCGACTACTGGTCCGGTCGACCGTCCCGGTCGACCGCCAGAGCCTGGCTTGTATTTTTTAGGATTTAAAAACTGGTCTTTTTAACTTCAATTAAATCCCATAAAATCACATAAATTCCACAAAAATCAGTTCATGGTATATCTTTGAAATACAAACATGTTTGAGTAAAAATCAAACCATATTACAAACATTTTGAACCATTTTTGTGACTTGAAAAATTTGCCTTAAACCAAAAACTGTATTTTCCAAAACTTAGATTTTTTGAAATGAAAATCCGATTTTTCCAAAGCACATGTAAATACAAAAACATGATATTTAAACAACTTTGAAGCATATAGTATATGGATAGAATCCAATATACATGAAAGAGATATATATCAATGTTTTTGACATTAATTTCGAAAATAAGTTTTGTTTAAATACAAAACCCAAATACATGAATAAGTTATAAAAATAAGTTATTCTAAGAATATGAAGCATACATGTATATAGATCAAATCTAATATACAATAAACCATGTAAACTTGTTTTGATATAATACCTTTCATGAAAACCAAGATCGGTTAAACCGAAAACTAAAACTAAAACATGAAACGTGTGTGTATTGTGAACTTGAGCATACCACACTATCTAATCTTTAACAATGGATCTAAACTAACTATTTTAAAACAAACCGAGGTCTTCTTGTAGAGCTCCGTCTCCAAGTTGACTCGATCTAAACGTAATCCACCGAGCTTGACTCCAAACGAGTGTTAGATATGAACTTGACGCTCGGGCTCTTGAATCACCATGTGAAAGATCCAAAAACACCTTTGTTGAAGCAATCACCTACTAATTCTTGGTTAAATATCTGAAACTAAATATCACAAGATTATTAGTAAACTATAACTACATGAGTTAATCATCATCAAAACTAGAGTGGAAGGCCTCTGGGCCAACACCAACCACCCTTCGATGGAAGGGGTTTTCAAAAATAGGATTTGAAAATAATTTTGACAAGTTTGAAAACTCTTCCAAAATGAAGAAATACACAACTAGTTTTATTATAAACTTGAAAACTAGTACGAAATCCTTAAAGTAAGGAATAAAATAAGAATATATCCATGAAAACATGAAAATCACACAATCATCAACACTCAAAGTCTATATAGCACATATAATACTCATGAAAATAAAGTTATGAGAAAATATCAAGTAATGTGAGTGTACAAGAATGATGTGAAAAGCATAATCATGGGAATAGACAATAAGGCTCAATATGAAATTCCTTTATAAACATGAAAATTTAATTTTCACCAAAATAATTCCAATTTCAAGGCATATGTATGTTTTGTCAAAAACTAAAGGTATACATACATATCCTAAACACAAATGAGTCCACAAAGAATTTTGCATAAAAGGCAAATGACTCAAGGGTATACATGTATATCTTAAAGTTTTGGCAAAATTGACATATACATGAAGCTAAATACATATTCATACAAAACATGTCCAAAAATAGGGAATACAAGTTAGAATGCACTAATCATCAAAACTAGGTTATACTAGTACATCTAATGGGTATAAATGAGCAATTAAGCACAAACATATAATAATCAATTTGTGGCTTACTAGTTGTACAAGTATATACACAAGTTTTAATGAATGTTACATTTAAACATGTAATCAAAACATGAAGTGCAAAAATTATAAACCAAAACCAATGTGATCATTATGGCAAATGCACATGTTTTAGAGTTATGATATATAACATAGCTAAACTAAGGTGAGAACAGAAAAAAATATAGATCCATATAAACATGGGTGTATCTCAAATACTAATCATGTATATCACAAGTCTAATTATCATGGCATTTAACATAGTAATCAAAACATGCTAAAAATCAATAACATAAAAGCATGTAAACTAAATGGGAGTTAGAGATCATTACCAAAACTATTAGGGCTTATCTCTAGGTCTCCAAACCAAGATGGTCCTCCATCAAACTCCCCTTGAAAGTGATGCATCCAAAAAGTGTCACCATATAGCTCGGAACGCATTCACTTCAAAACACTAATACCCTCACGTCAAGCGAGAGCCCACACCTACATCAAATAAAATAGAAGTGAATTTTGGTACCCATACTTTATTGAGTCCATGGAGGTTAGCATCTTTCCTAACCTAAACAAATCTGTTTGCAAAATTTGAATCATTAATTCTATCAAAGTAAAATTTTGCAAGGTGGCCCTTACGTCCACAATGTGTACAAGTGTACACATGAGCATACCTAGTGTCATGTGTGTGAACATGTGAAACATGTGTATGCCGTGGTTTATGTGCATGAATAGGAGGAGCATGTTTCTTGTGAAACATGGATTCCAACCGTGTGTGATTCATGGCACATTGGCTCAAAGTGGAGCCCAAACAATCAACACTCTTCTTTAAAGCACATATATCATTTGCAATAATAGAATAAGAGGTGGAGCATGCTATAGATACACTAGAAGGTGAGGCTACACTAGCATGGCAAACATGTGAATCAAAATCATTTTTCAAAGATTTATTTTCATTAGAAATCAAATCCAATTTCTTTGAAATAGAAATAATTTTGTTTTTCAAAGAATCATTTTCTTTTAAAACAAAAATAAGTTTTGAAGATAAAACTTCATCTTTCTTCAAAACTTCATCACAAATATTTTTATTTTTCAAGATTTCAATTTCTTTTAGGGCAAGGTCAAGTTGGGATTTCAACGAGTGATTGAGATTGGACCTGCACACAAAAATACAGAATTTCAGAACTTAAGTATATGGAGTGCAAGTTCTCAATACTACCGCAATAGCAAGTGGCTATGCAGGTTGTGATCCACAAGGAGAGACTAGCGATGGAAGCTTTTTTAGTAAGTTCTCTTTTATGCTACAATTAATGGTTAAAATTCTTCTTTTAGTTCTTAAAAAGAAAAGAGAAAAATGTAGTTAAAGTCAAGTTAGGAAGAAAGTGGTAGAATGAGAAGGTCGAGAAAATAGAAGTGATATGTACAAAGAAATTGAAAAAGAGTGAAAGAGATTTAGAAGATTGTGGTGTTGGTAATTTACACTAAAAGTTAAAAGAAAGAAATTAAAAATAATTACTTACCTCCTTTGATCAAAAGCTTACCTTGAATCTTTGGCGACGATGTTACCTTAAAGTGGAGGCAATCAGCGTATAGCCCATAAGAGTTAATTCTCGTCTCTTCCATATTACATCATCAAGATAAAACAAGCATGAAATGATACAGACTGAGACTAAAATCCATCGTCATGAGCTATCGGTGGCACTCGCAAAGGCAAGGCTCTTTCGATGCTATAAGACTCACTTGGATAGCAATTGGTACAAGGAGTGAAGTAGAAAAGAAGAAGAAGAAGAATACAAAAATAAAGTACATAAAAAGGTAACTATAGATTCGATTTCATAACAATAAGATAAAAGAAGAACAACTTACACCGATGTTACTCTCAGCACAAGCTTCATTCTTATTCTCCTATGAAACTCTGATCTTCTCTGAATTACATAAATGAAAACTAAAAAATTACATAACAAAAACTATAATAAAAAGATGACAAAGTGGACTAAATTCTATCTCTGCTTGGTCGTTCCCTGTACGCTCTGAAAACCCTCTATTTATAGGCAAAACCCAACATAGGAGAGCGTATGAAGATAGGGGGAGCAAACGCTCCCCCTAACTCTCTAACAAAGCCGCGAAAACGTGGCAAAAGCCGCGTTTCCGCGGCCTGGCTGTGGCCAGGTGGCACAGCCGAGGGGTACATGTATCTGGTTCCCCGATTGTCTTTTATCTTCAGTTGGATTTTCAGTTTAAGTCCGGGATTTTGACGAAATGGCCTTTGATCTTTGGCTTCAACCGACTGATTTGTAGGGATTTGTTCTAACTGGTTTTCAACCGATCTGAACCGACCTGATCTGCTCTGATTTACTGACTTCGAATTAATTATGATTTAATCAGAATTTGATGGGCTTTTGGGCTCATTTCTCTTCTCTCTCCTTTAGGAATGGGCCTGCAAATAAATTAAACAATAATAGGAAAAATTAGAGTTTATTCTATAATAAGTATGAGAATATGATAATAAATGTACAATATTAACGACCGATCACACCCTCATACCTATCTTTTGCTCGTCCTCGAGCAAAACAACTAAACAAAAAATTATTAAATCACTTTCGCAGGTCATGCGATTGCACTGAGCATGTGCAACAAGCCGTTAAACCTCTAGGTTACCCCTAGAGGACGAGTTTTGTCTCGTGAGGGTTTTCAGTAGATTACACCCACAAAATCAGTAAAGAAAGAGAAAAATGTTAGTATTTTGAAAATACATTTTGAAAGAAAAATATTTGAAATATTATTGTAAGATTTAAGTAATCTATAAGTTAGAGGAAAATTGAATTTTTTATTCCTAAACTTAGTCTCTATTCAAAAATTTGTTATCAATCAAAGTAATCAAATTGTACTTCTCATCTAGTCTATTATTTTATCCCAAGTCATATGCACCTTGTGACCGTGAAAATTTTGACTAAAGGTTCTTTAACTCTAACTCTTATGCCTTATTTATTTATTTATTTATTTTTTATATATATTATTTATTTTTGGTGGTAATATTCCTTAGTTCTATTAGGCCTTCTAATCTGCCCATGTAACGAGCCTTTAATCAATGACTCCCAAACTAAATGGTCTCAGGGCACCGGGTGAGAAGACACCCCTAGGACTTAAGGACTCGAGCAAACAAGGCCACAAAACTAAGAATTATATTATATGAACCGCCCTTAGGCATGAATACTTATGCTTTACTAGGCACAAATATCCAGCTTTATCAGAGGATTTTTATATATATATTTTTCTCAAACTTATCTAATCATCTTTCGCATAAATACCAAGGCTTGCTTAGGCCAAAGCACCTAACTAATCAATAATTAGATTTGTTTATCTTTCATATATATATATTTTAAGGCATAAGAATCTTTATTTTTGAACCCTAAGTGTGTAAGTGTATGAAGTGTGCATATTTCATCAAGGTAAAGATTAAGGCTAAATTACTTTGATAAATTATCTTCCTAACCCTAAAAATCAAACAAATAATCTTATTTTGACCAAGTATAAGAAATCCTAATTTTGATTTTCCTATTCCTTAAAATTGACTTAATTTCTTACAAAAAAATATGTCAAAATATTATTTCTATTTTCAAAAAGTTTTTAAAAGTAAAGAAAATGTTAATTTTTTTCTTTTTTTGTTTTTTTAAATAAAGAGAAAAACTAAGTTATGTTAGACCCTCCCCCATACCTATCTCATGCATTTTCCTCAATGTATGAATTAATGCATAGATGCATGAAAAAGAAGAAAGGGAAGGAAAATATTACCTTAAGGTGATGGTTCCGGTGGTGGTCTGATTGGTCCACGAAATGCGGCCTAATCAAATTTTTGTGGAGTTCGGAGGAACCACCAGAAATCTCTTATATAACCCACTAAAATGATGTATATATGGATGATTTTTATTAAAAATTTAACCCATCTAATTTTCAAATTTCATAATTAATTTCAGAGTCAATATTGTCAACCGCCTTGTCCCAAAATGGAGTGTGAAAAGATGGAATGATTGACTTGGACTTAGGAAGTACGGGAACTAATACCGACTCAGGAAAGTGACTTAAGTCAAGTAAAGGTTCAAGAGTCGAGATTGGTTCAGGAAGTGGGTCCAAATCAAGAAGTTGAAACTCAAGTCCACATTCATTTCTCCACAATGGAACATGACTTAATATTGGTGATTCAAGTTCAAGAAGGACAGGTGTGGGAATCAAAACTGACTCTAAAATTTACTCAAGTCGAGTAACAAAACAGGAGTCAATATTGATTCAGGAATTTGAACTGAATCACAGATTTGAGAATCTAGGTCACATTTCTCATTGAGTTCAATTTCATAAAAATGAACTTTTCAATTTGTCAATGGAACTTTCAAAAGTATGAAATTGGTCAAGTTCAATATGATGATCATAAAAGATTTGTGATTAAATTTCATGATGAATTGGCACAGGATCCAAGTTGACTCGGGAAAAAGATTGAAATCAGGTGAAGACACCGGAGTCATTATTGAATCAGGAAGTAGAATGGAATCACCAAGTTGAGGTTCAGGATCATAGTCATTCTCAAGTTCAATTTCAGGAAAGGGATAGCTTGCCAAGCTGTCAATGTCATTTTCAAAATTTAGAGTTTGGGTAAGTTCAAATGGTTGTACTGAAATGGAATCTTATTTTCCAAAACAACATGATTCTTCGGCTCTAACAGAATGGTTAGCGACATCAAAAATGGTCAAACGGTGAGAACGGAGAGTTTGGACCATCATATCTATGTCATGATTACGAGCGATTTGAGCCTGAGTCATGGCTTCAAGAATCTTTTCATAGTTGATTGGTTCATCATTTTGTTACGAATTGACTTGAAAAGATGAAGTGTTATTTTGGATTTTGTGATGAAATTGTGAGTTCGTCAGATTTTGTGATTATTGCTTGGACTCACGCATACACATTTTCAAGATTAATAGTTTTCTACTTTGAACTGGTGGAACTGAGTATGAATCTTGGAAATATTGTGGACAAGGTGGATAAGGAGGACAAGTTGGTTGAAAATTGGACTCGGGGGAGGTGAATCCCCATTGACTCTGTGAAAACTTGAAATTATTCTAGAAATTATGGTTATAAGATTGGGGACATGGGTTATATTGATTCTGATAAGACCAATCCGGCACACTAGGTTGGTTAAAGTTATGATATGTAGGATTGGTAATATCTGAAAAAGAGGTTGGGGTGTAATATGGATTACCATTAAAATTGAAAAAATTATTGTTATAAGTCATATCACATAATAAAATACAAACAAAGAAAAAAAAACAAACAAATAAGCAAACAAATAAAAAGAAAAAAATCTAACCTAAGTTAGGATAAACCTTAGACCTAAACGACTCCTAACTGGTTAGACTGTCCACTGGGGGTATATTGTCGAATTTGACCACAAGTTAATCAGTCGGTAGGGAAAAGATTGGTGGGAGGTATCCGCGCAGAAGCGACAGGCCTAATTAAGCCAAACTACCAGCCTTCGGGGTTTCGCCCCTCAATCCCCAACCTTAGTCACCGATTTGGCAAGAGTCAAATTCAAATCAACTTCCCCCTTAGGTCAGTCTTCTATTTGAGTCCGAGATGTCCCTAGGTCCAAAGTCTACTCAGTTTTAATTAGATTTGGGTTAGTGAGTGAGGAGATTGTTTGTGGGTTAAGGGAGGCAAATGACTTCCCCACCTTATCATATTTATAGGACAAGCCCTTAAATCAATTTAGTGCAGTGTACAAGTATATAGAAAAAAGTAATACTCAAGCAATATTTCATACAAGAATGAACCTTATACTAAATTCTATACACACATACCTTGGCTCCAGCACTCTTCAACAGTAAATAAAAAATGTAATGAAATAGACACGTGCCTAAATGCAAAGTCTAAATCATTTTTAGCATTTACAATCAACTTTTTACTGTTGTGTTAGAAATGTATATACAGTGAGTCAAACAAGGAGATAAACGCTACAATATTTAAACTATGCAATTCAGCCAACCTGCAGAAAATACAGGTTAGTAGTTCACTCAGATTGCCACAAGAATGTAGCAAATCTGAGGGCTTCTGGGCTCTGCTTTCTTGAGCAGAGTCCAGAGCCACTTATATGTCCACTGCAACAAAAATTCCTTATTGTTAAATCTGTACACCAAAAAAAAAGAAGAAGGTTAACAAAAATGTAAACTTTAAAGAGAGTTACTTACCATCCCTCCTTGGCAGCGGCGCCATAATTTGATTGAGGTTGGACCTGCACACAAAAATATAGAATTTCAGAACTTAAGAATACGGAGTGCAAGTTCTCAATACTACCGCAATAGCAAGTGGCTATGCGGGTCGTGATCCACAAGGAGGGACTAGCGATGGAAGCTTTTTTAGTAAGTTCTCTTTTATGCTACAATTAATGGTTAAAATTCTTCTTTTAGTTCTTAAAAAGAAAAGAGAAAAATGTAGTTAAAGTCAAGTTAGGAAGAAAGCGGTAGAATGAGAAGGTCGAGAAAATAGAAGTGATATGTACAAAGAAATTGGAAAAGAGTGAAAGAGATTTGGAAGATTGTGGTGTTAGTAATTTACACTAAAAGTTAAAAGAAAGAAATTAAAAATAATTACTTACCTCCTTTGACCAAAAGCTTACCTTGAATCTTTGGCGACGATGTTACCTTAAAGTGGAGGCAATCAGCGTATAGCCCATAAGAGTTGATTCTCGTCTCTTTCACATTACATTATCAAGACAAAACAAGCATGAAATGATACAGACTGAGACTAAAATCCATTGTCATGAGCTATCGGTGGCACTCGCAAAGGCAAGGCTCTTTCGATGCTATAAGACTCACTTGGATAGCAATTGGTACAAGGAGTGAAGTAGAAAAGAAGAAGAAGAACACAAAAACAAAGTACATAAAAAGGTAACTATAGATTCGATTTTATAACAATAAGAGAAAGAAGAATAACTTACACCGGTGTCACTCTCAGCACAAGCTTCATTCTCATTCTCCTATGAAACTCTGATCTCTTCTGAATTACATAAATGAAAACTGAAAATTACATAAAAAGAAAAACAAAAACCTACACTAAAAAGAATGAAAAAGTGGACTAAATTCTATCTCTGCTTGGTCGTTCCCTGTAGGCTCTGAAAAACCCTCTATTTATAGGCAAAACCCAACATAAGAGAGCGTATGAAGATAAGGGGAGCAAACGCTCCCCCTAACTCTCTAAGAAAGCAGCGAAAACATGGCAAAAGTCATGTTTCCGCGGCCTGGCTGTGGCCAGGTGGCCACAGCTGAGGGGGTACATATCTCTGGTTCCCCGATTGTCTTTTATCTTCAGCTGGATTTTCAGTTTAAGTCCGGGATTTTGATGAAATGGCCTTTGATCTTTGGCTTCAACCGATTGATTTGTAGGAATTTGTTCTAACTAGTTTTCAACCGATCTGAACCGACCTGATCTGCTCTGATTTACTGACTTCGAATTAATTCTGATTTAAATTAGAATTGATGGGCTTTTGGGCTCATTTCTTTTTCCTCTCCTTTAGGAATGGGCCTGCAAATAAATTAAACAATAATTAGAAAAAAGCAGAGTTTATTCTATAATAAGTATGAGAATATGATTATAAATGTGCAATATTAACGACCGATCAATGAGTCACGTTCATTTGTTTGAAATCTCAACCTTCTCTTACAAAGCTAAATCAAGTTTTGAAACCAAATCCTTATTTTCTTTATTTAATTTAAAGGTTTTCTTTTTCAAGAGTTGATATTTTTGTAAGAGGTTTTCACAGACAATAGATAGTTCTTCATTTAAAGTATCGGTATCAACATAATCATCACCAGAAGAACTAGCACTATCATCTAGTTGAGTTTCCGAATTTACCTCAAGGGAGTCATTCCCTTGGACCATATAGCAATGTTGTTCGGATTCATCCTCACTAGATTTCTTCTCCATAATGTTTGACATTTGAAGCTTTGGAGAGGTCAAAGTGTTCCACACTGAAAAAGCGGAATAACAATGAGAAATCATAGACAAATATTCTTTGCTTGTAGTGCTCCTAAGTGCCTCAAGGGCTTGTGCATTGGCCTCTATATGCTTGCTATTATCAAGATAGTATTTCTTGGTAGCGGTAAGGAAAACATGCAAACTTATGGTCTTGAGATACATACTCATCTTAAACTTTCACATATCGATGTTAGAAACATCAAACATAGGAGGGGCAAGGTAATCCATGAGTGTGTGTATACAAATATGTGTGCAAATGCAAATCTAGATTAGCAACCAAGATCTCACTCCTAGGTGGTTAAACCTAATATCAGGAGCATAGGCTCTGATACCAATTGTAAGTACACCTAGAGGGGGGTGAATAAGTGTAAGGCTAATCTAATGACAAATAATGCAGAATTAAAATCAAATTGTAACACACTTAGTGTAACCAAAGAGTGTAGCTGAATTCCCGGTGAAGAGCTCTGGACCATCTCCTCTAAATTTCTCTAAATAAGAGTTGACGTGCTGATTGGTAGTGAAAAGTGCATTTTTATCATGACATTTACCATCACATTTTCATATTTATTCATATAATTCTGCACATTTACTAATATTTTATGATTTATTGTGTGCAGGCCTTGAGTTCTTATTTTAATAATAAATAAAGCCTAAAAGAAGCCCAAAAGCCCATATTCAAGCCCAATGTAAAAGTTGCAAATATCAATTGCCAAAATTGCAAATATACAAGGGCCAAAGTTGCAAATACAAAGAAGAGGGAAGGATAGACTTCTATTCAACCCTAAACACTTGCAGGATGAGGATAAAAGCCAAAGAAGGATAGCAAATTTCGTTTAAAGGATATGGAAGATTTGAGATCTAGGGTAACTTGCTTCCCAAGTTATCTCGAAATCCCAAGATGAAGAGTCAATATGCAGCTTCCAGAAGCAAACGCCCAGATGGACGGACCAGGAGAAGCCACGTGCCAAAGCGCGTGGCCAGCCGCCACCACCAGGCCGCGGAAACGCGGCCCAAGCCGTGTTTTCGCGGCAATTCAGTCTTATCTGACTACGGGTTTTCGTGGGAGAGTTGTGTTGGGACTCTACTACCTTCTGCACCTATAAATACCCCTGCAGAGCAACCGTAAAGGGCGTCCAGAGCCAGAGGGCCAAATCTAGGGTTTTAGGCTTTCTTCTTTCTTGTAGTTTAGGTTTTCTTTTCTCTTTTGTAATTTTTATTTTTTCCTTTATGTAAACTGAGAGTGGAGGAAGCTTTCATAGAGGAAGGAGTCCATGCTTGTACTGAGGTGACAGCGGTGTAAGCCTACTTTTCTTCCATTGTTAATGAAATCCACTTGAGGTTTGTTTTCTTTTATTCTTGTTTAATCTTGTGTTTTCTCTGTTCTTGTTTACTTCTGTTATTTCTCTCTAATGTTTTGTGAACCGTGAGATCTGATTGCTTCGAGACTGCCTAGCCAAAGAATAGCACTTGATGGCCTATGGAGATGAACAATCCTTCTTTAGATTGTCTTTTCTTTTCATAGTGTAGGTAGCGAAGGTGGACGATCCTATACGCCATACTTGCACGCCTTCCAAGACAAGGTAAGTCGTCGCGAACAGATCAAAGGTAAGCAAGGTAGAAGAGGTTTGGAAGTGTTATAGTTTCTTTCTTTTTATTTCTTTAGTTTAGATCTCACACTACCATATTCTCAATTTCTTTTCTTCACTTCCATTGTAAATATCACTTCTTCTTCTCCATCTTCTTTCTTTCTAACTTAACATTAAAATAATAAAAACTTTAGAGATAACTTATTACTTACTCAAACGCTTCCATCGCTAGTCCCTCCCAGAGGATCACGACCCGCATAGTCACTGCTACCGCGGATTAGAATTGAGAACCTTGCACAACTTGTTTTAAATTCTAACATTCTTTATTTTGTTGTGCAGGTAAAATCTCGATCAAAACATTGGCGCCGTTGCCGGGGGGGACGGTAAGTTTTTCTCTAAAAATAAATTTTTTTTAACTAATTCTTTTATTCTTTCTGTTTGCAGGTTTGGAGAACAGGGAAATTGACAGCAGAAGTGGACATATAGCAACTCTGTACCTCTGCCCTCGAAGGCAGAGCACAAGAGCCTACTTCAGAGCCGCGGAAACGCGGCAATTGCCGCGAAACCGTGGCCTGAGTAGTTCCCTACTGATCCATCTTTTTGCAGGTTGCTGCAAATTGCAATATCTGTCTACTGCTCTGTTAAACTTTGTTCTGTGATAACCCTGCTTACTGCTAATTAATCAACAATAAAATACTTGTTGTTAAAGATAAAAATTGATTAGACGTTTGCATATTAGGCACGTGTCTTTTCAATTCCTTTATTTTTACTGTTGAAGAGTGCTGGAGCAAGGTATGTTCGCATTGCATGTAGAATAGGACTCATCTCTTGGTTGATCTTTGAGTGAATCTTATTTACATATTTTGTACACTTGCACAAATTTATTCTAAGGGCATAACCCATTGACAAGATAAGGTGGGATTTCATCACCCTTCCTTAGCCCAAAAATCATATCCCAAGCACTCACTAACCCAAGCCTAACTTAAAATTAGTAGACGTTGGCCCTAGGGACATTTCGGACTCACTTAGGAGATTATCCTAAGGGGGAACGGTGCTGGAAGTTGACTCTTGCCAAATCAGTGTCTAGGAAGGGGATTGAGGGCCGAAAGCCCGAAGATTGGTGGTTATTTAATTAAGGAACGTCTTTGACGGAAAACCTCCCACCACTCTTACCCTGACCTGGCTGATTAACTTGTGGTCAAAGTCTGCAGCCTACCTCCCGTGGACAGTCTAACCAGTTAGGAGTCGTCTAGGTCATAGGTCTACCCTAACTTAGGTTAGAATTTTTTCTTTTTTGTTTGTTTATTTGTTTGTTTTCTTTTTCTTTGTTGTGTTGGTGTGATATGGCATATAATAATAATTTTTCCAATTTTAATCCATATTACACGCCTAACTATTTTTCGGATATTACCAACCCGGCATATCACAACTTTGACCAACCTAGTGTGCCGGAATGGTCTTATCCGAATGAATATAACCCATACCCCCCATCTTATGACCATAATTTCATACTTTCAACTCTTCACAGAGTTCATGGGGTTTCGCTTCCCCCGAGTCCAATTTTCAACCGACTTGTCCTCCGTCTCCACCTTGTCCACAATATTCCCAAGAGTCATACTCTGATCCACCCATTCAGAATAGAATACCATCTATCGGGGAAATGATAAGTATGCATGAGTCCAAGCAACAATTACCATCAATCGCAGACATGATTATGCGTGAGTCCACCGACTCACAACTTCATCACGGTTACACTTCATCCTTTCAAGTCCAATCACAACATGATGCATCTATCAACTATGAAAGGATGCTTGCAGCCATGACTCAGGCTAGATTAGCCCGTGATCATGAAATAGATCTGATGGTTCAATCTTTACGTTCTCACCGTCCGGCCATTCTGCTTTCGCTGACCACCCTCTTAGAGCCGACGAACCATGTTGCTTTGGACAACAAGATTCTACTTCAGTACCATCATTTGAACTTGCCGAAACTCCAAATTTTGATAGTTTGGCAAGTTTTTCCTTTCCTGAAATAGATCTTGAGCATGAATATGATCATGAACCCCAACTTGATGATTCAATTTTGCTTCCTGATTCAATAATGACTCCGGTGTCTCCACCTGATTTCGCTTTTCCCGAGTCAACATTGGATCCTGTTCCAATTCATCATGAATTTGAATCACCCATTTTTGATGATCATATTGAACTTGACCAATTGTGCAATTTTGAAAGTCTCATGGATAAATTGGCAAGTTCTCATTTTTATGAAATTGAACCCAATGAGATATGTGACCTAGATTCTCAAATCTGTGATCAAGTTCAAATTCCCGAATCATTATTGACTCCTTTTTGTTACCCGACTTAGGTAATCTTTTAGAGTCAGTCTTGATTCCCACACCTATCATTCCTGAACTTGATCACCAATATTGAGTCACATTCCATTGTGGGAGGATTATTGTGGACTTGAGCTTCAACTTATTGATTTGGACCCACTTCCTGAACATAGCCCGACTCCTGAACCCTTACTTGATTTAAGTTTCTTTCCTGAGTCGGTATTCGTTCCTTTACCTATGACGTCCAAGTCAATCATTCCATCTTTTCACACTCCATTCTGGGACAAGGAGGTTGACACAATTGACTCTGAAAATAATTATGAATTATGAAAATTTGATGGGGTGGAATTTTTAAAAAATGTTAATACATACATCATTTTAGTGGGTTATACAAAAAAGATTTCTGGTGGGTTCCCCCGAATTCCACAAAAAGTTGATTGGGCCGCATTTCGTGGACCAATTAGACCACCATCGGAACCACCACCTTGAGGTAACTTCTGCCTTCCCTTCTTCTTTTTCATGCATATATGCATTCATTCATACATTGAGGACAATGCATGAGATAAGTGTGGGGGTAGGCTTTACTAACATACTAACATAGTTAGAAACTAACAAAAATTTGCTAATAAAAAAAACATCAAAAATTTTTTTTTATAAAAAGGACAATATTTTGACTTATCTTTTGAAAGAAATCTAAGTTAGTCTTAAAAATTAGGAAAATCATGATTATGATTTCTAAAAACTTGGTCAAAATAAATAAATTGTTGAAATTTTAGGTATAGGAGGAGAAATTGAATAATTAATTAGTCTTAATTTTTACCTTAATGAAATTTGCATACCTAATGCATATCTAGGATTCTAAGACGAAGACCTTTGTGCCTCATATATAAAAAAAAAAAAGAAAATCACTAATTAAGCTGGATACATGTGCCTCAAGAAGCATAAGTATTCATGCCTAAAGGTGAGTCCTAAATAAAATAAAGTCTTTAGTTTTGTGGCCTAGTTTACTCGAATTTGAGTCCGCGGGGTGTTTTCTCACCTGGTGCCCTAAAGCCAATCGGTTTGGGAGCCACCGATTTTAAGTTCGCTACATGGGTGGATTAGAAAGCGTAAGAAAACTAAAAAATATTATATATGTATTAACACATCTAATAGTCAATTAGTTAGGTATGAGGGCCTCAAAAAGCCTTGATACTTACACGAAAGAAATTAGATGAGTTATACATGCTAAAAAAAAAATTATTAACACATCTAATAGTCAATTAGTTAGGTATGAGGGCCTCAAGAAGCCTTGATACTTACACGAAAGAAAATTAGATGAAGTTATAAAAATAATAAAGAGGCATGAGAGTCCAAGTTAAGGAATTCCTAGCTAAGTTACAAGGATGCATATGATTTTTGGTAACGAAAAGACTATACAAACATTCAATTTTGATCCTTACCTAAAATAAATAACAATTCACTTTATTAAGACTAAGTTTAAGAATGAATAAAAATGATAATCCTAAAACTTATAGACTACTTAGTCTCTTCAAATATAATTCGAATATTTTCCTTTTTATGGATTTTGTGGGTGTAATCCGCTGAAAACCCTCACGAGACAACACTCGTCTTCTAGGGTAACCTAGGGGTTTAACGGCTTGTTGCACGTGTTAAGTGCAACCGTGATTCTACGAAAGTGAGCTAGCTAGTTTAGTTTTTTCTTTTTGATTTTTTATTCGAGGACGAGCAAAAAGATAAGTGTGGGGGTGTGATTGGTAGTGAAAAGTGCATTTTTATCATGACATTTACCATCACATTTTCATATTTATTCATATAATTCTGCACATTTACTAATATTTTATGATTTATTGTGTGCAGGCCTTGAGTTCTTATTTTAATAATAAATAAAGCCTAAAAGAAGCCCAAAAGCCCATATTCAAGCCCAATGTAAGAGTTGCAAATATCAATTGCCAAAATTGCAAATACATAAGGGCCAAAGTTGCAAATACAAAGAAGAGGGAAGGATAGACTTCTATTCAACCCTAAACACTTGCAGGATGAGGATAAAAGCCAAAGAAGGATAGCAAATTTCGTTTAAAGGATATGGAAGATTTGAGATCTAGGGTAACTTGCTTCCCAAGTTATCTCGAAATCCCAAGATGAAGAGTCAATATGCAGCTTCCAGAAGCAAACGCCCAGATGGACGGGCCAGGAGAAGCCACGTGCCAAAGCGCGTGGCCAGCCGCAACCACCAGGCTGCGGAAACGCGGCCGTCGCGTTTCCGCGGCAATTCAGTCTTATCTGACTACGGGTTTTCGTGGGAGAGTTGTGTTGGGACTCTACTACCTTCTGCACCTATAAATACCCCTGCAGAGCAACCGTAAAGGGCGTCCAGAGCCAGAGGGCCAAATCTAGGGTTTTAGGCTTTCTTCTTTCTTGTAGTTTAGGTTTTCTTTTCTCTTTTGTAATTTTTATTTTTTCCTTTATGTAAACTGAGAGTGGAGGAAGCTTTCATGGAGGAAGGAGTCCATGCTTGTACTGAGGTGACAGCGGTGTAAGCCTACTTTTCTTCCATTGTTAATAAAATCCACTTGAGGTTTGTTTTCTTTTATTCTTGTTTAATCTTGTGTTTTCTCTGTTCTTCTTTACTTCTGTTATTTCTCTCTAATGTTTTGTGAACCGTGAGATCTGATTGCTTCGAGACTGCCTAGCCAAAGAAGAGCACTTGATGGCCTATGGAGATGAACAATCCTTCTTTAGATTGTCTTTTCTTTTCATAGTGTAGGTAGCGAAGGTGGACGATCCTATACGCCATACTTGCACGCCTTCCAAGACAAGGTAAGTCGTCGCGAACAGATCAAAGGTAAGCAAGGTAGAAGAGGTTTGTACGTGTTATAGTTTCTTTCTTTTTATTTCTTTAGTTTAGATCTCACACTACCATATTCTCAATTTCTTTTCTTCACTTCCATTGTAAATATCACTTCTTCTTCTCCATCTTCTTTCTTTCTAACTTAACATTAAAATAATAAAAACTTTAGAGATAACTTATTACTTACTCAAACGCTTCCATCGCTAGTCCCTCCCAGAGGATCACGACCCGCATAGCCACTGCTACCGTGGATTAGAATTGAGAACCTTGCACAACTTGTTTTAAATTCTAACATTCTTTATTTTGTTGTGCAGGTAAAATCTCAATCAAAATAAGTGCTATGTAAAGCTCTCTTGGTTTAACACAAGTGAGGCACATAATCAAACCCAAGCATATAAATAATATGAACAATATGATGCAATGCACAATATAAGAGAGAGAAAGTTAGAGATAGTGGATCAATCACAAACAACAAGATATGTTTCGAGGTTCGAGCCACTGCTCTACGTCCCCGCCTTCACACAGAAGGATTTTTACTATACCGTCCACACAGGACTCCCACACAGGGAACCTCCACTGAGGATTTGGGTAATACAAACTTGGAGTACACAACTCCTCTCTCCAACAATACAACCTCTACACAAGAGGCAAGGCACAACACAAATCACCTCTACACTTAGAGGGATGGGCACTTAGCCAAACAAGATCAACCTCACAATAGAGGGATAAGGCTCAAAGTCACAACTCCACAATCACCTCTTCACTAAGAAGGATATCAACACAACCTCCACAATCACCTCTCATTAGAGGGATATCACAAAGTAAAGAAGATTTATAACTCTTGGTGGTATCAATAATCATAAACCAATTTTCCTACAAAAACAAGATCCTAATAGAGAGGATTGATATGATAGCTCAAGTGTGAGAATATAAAGAGTTTGAAAAACAAAATCACAAAGAAAAATTCTTGAGAAAACTTCTAAATAGTTATAGAAATGAAGAACAAAAACCAATTCCAAAAGACTCTATTTTTCTTTGATTTTTCCAACTCTTTAAAAAAATAAAGATTGATCTTTTAAACCCAAAAACTCTTTTAAAATTTGTAGCTAAAACACTTCTAAAGATAAGAAAATTTGCTCTTGAAATTGTTGTTTAAAACGGCTCAAAGAAGTTGGTATTTATAGCCCACCAAAAATTCTGCCCGTTGGCAGCAGCAAAGGGCAATTTTGCCCTTCCAGTCGACCGGGCGATCGACCGGCCAACGGTCATTTTTATGACCGTTGAGCCACCGGTCGACCGACCGGTCGACCGGGACCTGAAAATAGACAGCAGAGCTCTCTGCCGGTCGACTGGGGCTATTTCCAGAGAGCAGAAGCTCTCTGGCAGTCGACCGATCCGGTCGACTGGCCTCCCGGTCAAAACAGCCGTGCACGTCTGTGCACGTCGGTCGACCGGACCGGTCGACCGACTTCTGCCGCGGTCGACCGTCCGGTCGACCGGCAGAAGGCAGGTCAAAAGGGTTTTAAGGATTAAAACTTAGGTATTTTAACTTTCATAAATTCCCATAAAATCACATAAATTCCACAAAAATAAGTTCTTATAATATATTTGAAATACAAATATGTGTGACAAAAATTCAACACATATTAAAAACTATTTGGACCATTTTTGTGATATGAAAATTTAGCTTTAAACCAAAATCGGTATTTTTGAAACTTAGATTTTTGAAATGGAAAACCATTTTCGCCAAAACTCATGTAAATACAAAAACATGATATTGAAATAATTTTGAAGCATATTGTATATAGATAGAATCCAATATACATATAAAGATTTATATCTATGTTTTTGACATGAAATCCAATATTAGTTAAACCAATAAACTGAAAAACTTGTGTGTGTGTGTGTGTATGTGACCTTGAGCATATCAACACTATCTAATCTTTACACAAGAGCTAAACAAACTAAACTAAATACAAACCGAAGTCTTCTTGTCTCTGTAGGCTGTCTAAAAATCACTAAAGACAAGTCATCAAAAAGCAGAGTCCAAACTCCAGACGCAGGGCTAATCATAGCCATCACTGCAGCACCAAGACGCGAGGGTCGAAACCCGCGTCTCAGCATCACCGCAGCACAAAGACGCGACGGTCGAAACCCGCGTCTCAGCATCACTGCAGCACCAAGACGCGAGGGTCGAAACCCGCGTCTCAGCATCACTGCACACCAAGGCGCGAGGGTCGAAACTCGCGTCTCTGCATCATTGTAGCACCAAGGCGCGAGGGTCGAAACCCGCGTCTCAATTATAACTGCCCTCGTTATTGGGTCAATTACCGCCCACATAATGAGAAAGTTAACCCCCATTATGGGGCGTTTTTAGGGGCACGTTCACCCCTGCAACCTCTATAAATAAGCCCCGTTGCTATGGGGAAGGGGTCGATCAATCAGATAATTCTTGGAGAAGAATTTGGCTTGTGAGCTTCCACAGAAAAGGAAAGAGAGTTCAACTCTTCAAGCACCTTGCTGTGTACAAGTAAATCTTTGCCTGCAATCTCTTTGAGATTCCTGATCGACAGGAGCTGTGTTACTCCGTCTGCCATCCAAAGAGAGGATTCCCAAGAGGTCCGGACGTTCACCCGGTCAACGGAAAATAAGATTCACTTTCTACCGCCACATCAATGACCCAGCATTAAACAAAGGGGAGATTCAAGTCTAAACATCTTCCCTCCCTTGTAGTTGGAGTGTTAATCCGCTGTAATCTTTCATTTGATTCAAGAAAATTTTACAAGGAACTTCTTCCCACCAAACAAGAGATGGCGACTCCGCTGGGACTACTTTCTCTAATGACGAGCAAGTTGTGGTGCAAGGTGACATCACCTGTATGGGAAAAACGGTCGAATCACTTGTCGTAGAATTTGACTAGGCGAAGTATGACGAGTTCCTCTCTTTTGGCTCTAAGAGCCCAAAGGAAAGAGTCTACCGAAAAGCCTCTTCGGGGATTTGCTCTCAAGTTCACTCCGAGATTCTCCCAGACGCGACTGGTGAGAAGGATGTAGTGGCTAATCGCATCATGCGTAACGCCGCCTCTCAGGAGGCCCGCATGGTTAACGTCCCTGACGTTCAGCCTATTCATCCCCTTCTTCAGCACCAGGTTACCGGGGGTTCCCTTCAACCCACACGGCGTAACCGGAACGCTAAGAGGCGACAGAGGCGGCGTGCGCGTCAATTACAAGTTGGAACAACTGTTGGTCCAACAGAGATAGGACGCGAAGTTCAGACCGGCGTCTCTTCTGTACCACATCAGACACGTGAGGCTCGCGTTTGGCAACCTAAACGTGAGATTCACCAAGCTTACGTTTCTGAAGAACCGCCTCCCAAACGCCAACGCGAAGTTCGTGCTCTTTGTCAGAGACACGAGACGCACGTCTCTGTACGTGGGACCCAGCAGCCCGGCGTTTCTCAAGCATCTTTGTCCAGATGCGATAATCGGCAACACGAGAGTCGCGTCTCTTCTCAGCAGAGACGCCAGACTCGCGTTCCAGAGCCACGATGCAAGAGCTGCGTTCATGCGCCCCGCGTCTTAGAACCCTGCGTCTCAACTGTGCGAAGCAAGGAAAACTCTCGCAAGTTGAAAAGCCCTCGACAATCCGAGGCTAATCTCTTGGATCCCCCTTGATAGGTAGTAAAAAGTGCATATTTATCACTACATTTACTATCACATTTTCATATTTATTCCTATAATTTTGTACATTTACTAATGTTTTATTATTTATTGTGTGCAGGCCTTGAGTAATAAAAAAATAAAGAAATAAAAGCCCAAAAGAAGCCCAAAAGCCCATGTCCAAACCCAATGCAAAAGTTGCAATTACCAAGTGCCAAAGTTGCAATTAACATATGCAAAAGTTGCAATTACTAAAAGAAGAGGAAAGAGATAGACTTCTACTCAATCCTAATCACTTGCAGGACAAGGATAAAGATAAAAGGAGGAGAGTGCAAAGATGAAATTCGTTTTAAAAGATATTGGAAGATTTGGATTTAGGGTAACTTGCTTCCCAAGTTATCCTGAATTTTCAAAATAAAAAGTCGGGATACAACTTCCAGATGGATAAACCCAGATGGACGGACCAGAGGAGGCCACGCGCGAAAGCGCGTGGCCAGGGACCACACATTGGCCGCGGAAACGGGGCCATAGCCGCGTTTCCGCAGCAATCCAGATGAGTCTGACGTTCAGTTTTCGTCGAGGAGTCGTACCGGGACTCTACTTCTTCCAGCTCCTATAAATACCCCTGCAGAGCAGCAGAGAAGGGCGTCCAGTGCAGTACAGAGAGAAATTTAGGGTTTTTCTTAGGCTAACTTGTAGATTGTAATTTAGGTTTTTTTTTAGTTTTCTTTTATGTAATTTTTGTAACTGAGAGGAGAGGATACTTTCATGGAGGAAGGAGATCAAGCTTGTACTGAGGTGACATCGGTGTAAGTAATCTTTTCTTCCATTGTTAATTGAATCAACTCAAAGTTTATTTTTGTTTTTCTATTCTTGTTTTGTTTTTCTTTCTCTCTTTTGTGTTTGTGGATCCATGTGAAACCAAGAGCTTCGAAGGTGCCTTCTCCTTGTAAGTGTCGTTGACGGTTTATGGTGATGAATATCTACTTCCATGGTAGCGTAGTTTGCCCTTTTTATTTCGTAGTATAGATTGGGAGTAGGGAAGATCTCATATTTCATGCTTCGTTCGCCTTCAAAGAAAGGTACATCATTGACACGGTTCCAAGGTAAGCATACGCCAAAGAGGTAGGTAAGTTTTTTAGTTTTTAGTTTTCTTTCTTTTAATTTTTAGTGTAAATCACAATATTCCCACACTTCTTCTTTTTCATTGTAAATATCATATCACTTCTAGTTTCTCCATCTTCTTAATCTACCACTTTCTTTCTAACCTGACTTTAACAACTATTAATTCAAACACTTTAGAGAACTTACTAAACAAGCTTCCATCGCTAGTCCCTCCCTGTGGATCACGACCCGCATAGCCACTTGCTATCGCGGTAGAATTGAGTACCTTGCACATCCTATTCTTAAAACTGAAATTCTATATTTTGTGTGCAGGTAAAATCTCAATCAAAATTTTGGCGCCGTTGCCGGGGAGGGACGGTAAGTTATTCTCTAAAAAAAAAACTAATTATTGATTTATTTATTATTTTTATTTGCAGGTTCGGAGAACAGGAAAACTAACAGCAGCAAAGGACATATAGCAACTCTGTGCCTCTGCCCTCGAAAGCAGAGCAGCAGAGCCTACTACAGAGCCGCGTTTGCGCGACAATAGCTGCGTTTTCGCGGCCTGAGTAGTTCACTACTCACTCTGTTTTCTGCAGGTTGCTGCAAATTGAAAGATTTGTTTACTGCTCTGTTAATTTTTCTCTGTGATCACCCTCACACTGCTAATTAATTAACAGTAACCTATTTGTTGAAAAAAAATAATAAAAAAAATTAGACTCTTGCATATAGGCACGTGTCTATTTAATTTTTTAATTTCTATTGAAGAGTGCTGGAGACAAGGAACGTTCGCATTGCATATAGACTAGGAAGCACCCTTGGCTGATTTTCTGCTTTGAGTGAATATTTGTCTATTGCTTTACACGTGCACTAAATTGACTTAAGGGCTTATCCTATAAATAAGATAAGGTGGGGATTTCATCACCCTTCCTTGGCCCACAAACAATCTCCTCACTCACTAACCCAAGCCTAACTAAAAATGAGTAGACGTTAGCCCTAGGGACATCTCGGACTCAATTAAGAGATTATCCTAAGGGAGAACGGTGTTGGAAATTGACTCCTGCCAAATCAGTGTTTAGGAAGGGGATTGAGGGCCGAAAGCCCGAAGATTGGTGGTTATTTAATTAAGGAACGTCTTTGACGGAAAACCTCCCACCAATCTTGCCCTGACCTGGCTGATTAGCTTGTGGTCAAGGTCTACATTATACCTCTCGTGGACAGTCTAACCAGTTAGAAGTCGTCTAGGTCATAGGTCTACCCTAACTTAGGTTAGATTTTTTTTTCTTTTTTGTTTGCTTATTTGTTTGTTTTTTTGTTTGTTTGTGTTTTATTGTGTGATATGGCCTATAACAACAATTTTTTCAATTTTAATCCATATTACACACCAACCTCTTTTTCGGATATTACCAACCCGGCATATCATAACTTTGACCAACCTAGTGTGCCGGAATGGTCTTATCCGAATGAATATAACCCATGCCCCCTATCTTATGACCATAATTTCCATAACAATTTCAACTCTTCACAGAGTCCATGGGGTTTCGCTTCCCCCGAGTCCAATCTTCAACCAACTAGTCCTCCTTATCCACCTTGTCCACAATATTTCCAAGATTCATACTCAGATCCACCAGTTCAAAATAGAAAACCATCTATCTTGGAAATGATGAGTATGCATGAGTCCAAGCAACAATCACCATCAATCTTGGACATGATGATGCGTGAGTCCAAGCAATAATCACAGAATCTGATCGACTCACAATTTCATCACGATTGTCCCAACAACACTTCCTCTTTTCAAGTCCAATCACACCAAAATGATGCACCAATCGACTATGAAAAGATGCTTGAAGCCATGACTCAGGCTAGATTAGCTCGTGATCATGAAATAGATATGATGGTTCAAACTTTACGTTCTCACCATTCGGCCATTTCTGATGTCGCTAACCATTCTCTTAGAGCCGAAGAGTCACGTTGCTTTGAAAAATAAGATTCTATTTCAGTACAATCATTTGAACTTGCCCAAACTCTAAATTTTGGAAATGACATTGACAGTTTGGCAAGTTATTCCTTTCCTGAAATTGAACTTGAAAATGAATATGATCATGAACCTCCACTTAGTGATTCAATTTTACTTCCTGATTCAATAATGACTCTGGTGTCTCCACCTGATTTCAATCTTTTCCCCGAGTCAACATTGGATCCTGTGCCAATTCATCATGAAATTGAATCACCCATTTTTGATGATCATATTGAACTTGACCAATTTTATAATTTTGAAAGTCCCATGGATAAATTGGCAAGTTCTCATTTTTATGACATTAAACTCAATGAGAAATGTGACCTAGATTCTCAAATCTGTGATCAAGTTCAAATTCCCGAATCAATATTGACTCCTGTTTTGTTACCCGACTTAGGTAATATTTTAGAGTCAGTTTTGATTCCCACACCTATCATTCCTGAACTTGAATCACCAATATTAAGTCACATTCCATTATTGGAAAATAAATGTGGACTTGAGTTTCAACTTCTTGACTTGGACACACTTATTGAACCAAGCTCGACTCCTGAACCCTTACTTGATTTAAGTTTCTTTCCTGAGTCGGTATTCGTTCCCGTACTTCTGACGTCCAAGTCAATCATTCCATCTTTTCACACTCCATTTTGGGACAAGGTGGTTGACACAATTGACTCTGAAAATAATTATGAAATTTGAAAATTTGATGGGGTGGAATTTTTAAAAAATGATCATACATATATTTTAGGGGGTTATACAAGAAAGATTTCTGGTGGGTTCCTATGAATTCCACGAAAAGTAGATTGGCCCGCATTTCGTAGACCAATTAGACCACCACCGGAACCACCACCTTGAGGTAACATCTGCCTTCCCTTTCTTCTGTTTCATGCATACATGCATTCATTCATACATTGAGGACAATGCATGAGATAAGTGTGGGGGGAGGCTTTACTAACATACTAACATAGGTAGAAACTAACAAAATTTTCAAAAAAAAAAAAAGGGACAATATTTTGACTTATCTTTTGAAAGAAATCTAAGTTAGTCTTAAGAATTAAGAAAATCATGATTAGGATTTCTAAAAACTTGGTCAAAATAAATAAATTGTTGAATTTTTAGGTATAGGAGGAGAAATTGAATAAGTAATTAGTCTTGATTTTTACCTTAATGAAATGTGCATACCTAATGCATATCTAGGATTCTAAGACAAAGACTCGTGTGCCTCATAAAAAAATAATAGTAATAATAAAAAAACAAAGAAATTCACTAATTAAGCCGGATACATGTGCCTCAAGAAGCATAAGTATTCACGCCTAAAGGTGATTTTATAAATAAAGTCCTTGGTTTTATGGCCTAGTTCACTCGAATTTGAGTCCGTGGGGTGTTTTCTCACCCGGTGCCCTAAAACTGACCGGTTTGGGACCACCGACTTTAAGTTCGCTACATGGGTGGATTAGAAAGCCTAAGAAAACTAAGAAAAATTATTTATATATGTACTAACACATTTAATAGTCAATTAGTTAGGTATGAGTGCCTCAAGAAGCCTTCATGCTTACACGAAAGAAAATTAGATGAGTTATACATATTAAAAAAAAGAGAAAATAAAAATAAAGAGGCATGAGAGTCCAAGTTAAAGAATTCCTAGTAAAGATTCACAAGGATGCATATGACTTTTGGTAATGAAAAAGACTATACAAAAAATTCAGTTTTGATTCTTACCTAAAAAGGAAAACAATTTACTATATAAAGACTAAGTTTAAGAATGAATAAAATGATAAATCCTAAAACTTATAGATTACTTAGTCTCTTCAAACATATTTCAAATATTTTCCTTTTTATGGATTTTGTGGGTGTAATCCGCTGAAAACCCTCACGAGACAACACTCGTGCTCTAGGGTAACCTAGAGGTTTAACGGCTTGTTGCACATGCTAAGTGCAACCGTGATTCCTACAAAAGTGAGTTAGGATAGATTAATTTTTCTTTTCTTTCTGATTTTTACTCGAGGACGAGCAAAAAGATAAGTGTGGGGGTGTGATAGGTAGTAAAAAGTGCATATTTATCACTACATTTACTATCACATTTTCATATTTATTCCTATAATTTTGCACATTTACTAATGTTTTATTATTTATTGTGTGCAGGCCTTGAGTAATAAAAAAATAAAGAAATAAAAGCCCAAAAGAAGCCCAAAAAGCCCATGTCCAAGCCCAATGCAAAAGTTGCAATTACCAAGTGCCAAAGTTGCAATTAACATATGCAAAAGTTGCAATTACTAAAAGAAGAGGAAAGAGATAGACTTCTACTCAATCCTAATCACTTGCAGGACAAGGATAAAGATAAAAGGAGGAGAGTGCAAAGATGAAATTCGTTTTAAAAGATATTAGAAGATTTGGATTTAGGGGAACTTGCTTCCCAAGTTATCCCGAATTTTCAAAATAAAGAGTTAGGATACAACTTCCAGACGGATAAACTCAGATGGACGGACCAGAGGAGGCCACGCGCGAAAGCGCGTGGCCAGGGACCACACATTGGCCATGGAAACGCGGTCATAGCCGCGTTTCCGCGGCAATCCAGATGAGTCTGACGTTCAGTTTTCGTCGAGGAGTCGTACCGGGACTCTACTTCTTCCAGCTCCTATAAATACCCCTGCAGAGCAACAGAGAAGGGCGTCCAGTGCAGTACAGAGAGAAATTTAGGGTTTTTCTTAGGCTAACTTGTAGATTGTAATTTAGGTTTTTTTTTTTTAGTTTCTTTTATGTAATTTTTGTAACTGAGAGGAGAGGATACTTTCATGGAGGAAGGAGATCAAGCTTGTACTGAGGTGACATCGGTGTAAGTAATCTTTTCTTCCATTGTTAATTGAATCAACTCAAAGTTTATTTTTATTTTTCTATTCTTGTTTTGTTTTTCTTTCTCTCTTTTGTGTTTGTGGATCCATGTGAAACCAAGAGCTTCGAAGGTGCCTTCTCCTTGTAAGTGCCGTTGATGGTTTATGGTGATGAATATCTACTTCCATGGTAGCGTAGTTTGCCCTTTTTATTTCGTAGTATAGATTGGGAGTAGGGAAGATCTCATATTTCATGCTTCGTTCGCCTTCAAAGAAAGGTACATCATTGACACGGTTCCAAGGTAAGCATACGCCAAAGAGGTAGGTAAGTTTTTTAGTTTTTAGTTTTCTTTCTTTTAATTTTTAGTGTAAATCACAATATTCCCACACTTCTTCTTTTTCATTGTAAATATCATATCACTTCTAGTTTCTCCATCTTCTTAATCTACCACTTTCTTTCTAACCTAACTTTAACAACTATTAATTCAAACACTTTAGAGAACTTACTAAACAAGCTTCCATCGCTAGTCCCTCCCTGTGGATCACGACCCGCATAGCCACTTGCTATCGCGGTAGAATTGAGTACCTTACACATCCTATTCTTAAAACTGAAATTCTATATTTTGTGTGCAGGTAAAATCTCAATCAAAATTTTGGCGCCGTTGCCGGGGAGGGACGGTAAGTTATTATCTAAAAAAAAACTAATTATTGATTTATTTATTATTTTTATTTGCAAGTTCGGAGAACAGGAAAACTAACAGCAGCAAAGGACATATAGCAACTCTGTGCCTCTGCCCTCGAAAGCAGAGCAGCAGAGCCTACTACAGAGCCGCGTTTGCGCGACAATAGCCGCGTTTTCGCGGCCTGAGTAGTTCACTACTCACTCTGTTTTCTGCAGGTTGCTGTCGTCCTGTAATGTGGTGTGCGCTTCTTCCCGAGAAGCAGAAACTGATGTTCCCTCACTGACTGATTCAGAAGAGAAAACAATAGTTCTCACTGCAGAACCCAACCAACTTGTGGCGGAAACTCGTTCGGGTCAGTCATATTTAAAAAAGTATGACGAAATGGCGCCAAGTCCTCCTAAACCCACTACAGAGTCAGCCAAGCCCTCCACAAAACAACCGTGGAGAGACAGAAAGAGCTTCGATTTTCTAAAGCTCTCTCAAAAGACATCGCGGAAGGATCCACAACACCTTACCGTTTTGACGTCCTGACTCAACTGGCCAATATCCCGGCCCGAATCACTCTTTACGAGCTCCTGAGGCTATCAAAGTCAACCAGAGAGGCTTTGAGAGAGGCTCTAGCTGACGTTGAGGTTTTCATGACCCAGGTGCCAGTTAGACCACGGGAGAAAGATGTAAAGGGTTGCCTCCACGCCTCCCAAAATGCTCCCTGCATCACTTTCACGACAGATGATATGCAGGTTAAAGGGAAACATGATCGACCCCTATACTTCACAGGGTACATCGGATCATCTGAAATAAGCCGCATTCAGGTGGATCCAGGGTCTGCATTGAGCATTATGCCTCGCCGGGTCATGCAACATTTAGGGGTTCCTACCCACCGGTTGAGCGCTACTCAGACTACCATTTATGGGTTCAATGCCAATGGTACCCGTCCAATGGGGAAGATCAAGCTCAAATGCCAAATTAGGGACTTAAAGTCGGAAGTGACATGCTACGTGATCGATGCCGACACCTCATACAATTTGCTGCTGGGATGACCATGGATTCATCGGAATTCTATCGTTCCCTCTACCCTCCACCAAGTCATGAAATATATTGACGAGGGCGGAAAGGTACGAACGTTGATTGCCGAAAGGCATCCGTTCAAGGGAGTCGAGAACTATTTCACTGACTCTCTCCTGTATCAGGATTCTATGGAAACAAACGAAATCTCGCAACCAGAGGAGCCAGACTCTGGTAATGAAGCCGACACCGAGCCGGAAAAAGAAGAGTGCATGTGGGAACTAGATCCACTTGTAACAAGCATTGATAAGCTCGATGTTGATAACACCGCCAATGATGTAGGCGGATGGTATATTAATGAAGAATTAGATTTGGCTTATTTTTTGTGTTCGCTTCTGATTCAGTGCCGTCAGACACTAGTACTGAAGTAGGTGATGACTCCTGGTCGGCAATGGATGCTTTGACATCATTGCATGTACCAGTGAAGTCATCCTTCGAAACGTACCAAGATGCTGGTGATGCGCAAGAATCAGTATTCATGGTTCCAGCAAGACGGAAAGGCCAAAAACCAATTCTTTTCGATCGAATTAAATCCGAACCGATATCCCGTGAAGAATCAGAAAGCGAGAAGGAACCCCCTCAGTTCAGTCATTATGAGCCAGCTGCACTCAGAATGATGGAAAGCATGGGGTATGATCTGACAAACGGTCCAGGGTTGAATTTTGGCAAAGGAAGGAGAACACTACTCCGATCTTTTGTTCCAAAAGGGAAAACCCCTGATTATTATCATCAGACTCGCAGGGGGTTGGGCTATGTGTCAACTCTGATCCCATCAGCCTCTGAGTCTGAAGAGTCATTATGCCATAATTACTCATCGGGCACGTCATCGTGGGAGTCAGATGTTAGTATCGGCAACATCTTCATGGAACTTTCAGTGAATATGGTTTCAACAAGCCACCTGGAAGACAGAAACAAAGAAATGATCCAATCTGATAAAGATCCTTAGATCAAACACTTAAATGCTCTTTGGGATACTCGCTTTGAACAACGCGAGCCACCCACGGAGGATAAGGTTGTTCAGATTAACCTAGGAGATGAGGCTAATCCTAAGCCTATCTTTATAAGTGAAAGTTTGTCGCCCTCCGAGATAGAAGATTTAATATCTCTTGTGCGAGAATACATAGATGTTTTCGCCTGGAATTATGAGGACATGCCTGGACTTGACCCTCAAGTGGCCATGCATCGCCTCAACATTAATTCGGATGTAAGGCCAGTCAAACAACAGCAGCGACGGTTCCGTCCAGAAGTAATGGAGGCAATTCATTCAGAAGTCAAAAAACTTATAGACTCTGGCTTCATTAGGGAAGAACAACATCCTGATTGGGTAGCTAATATCGTCCCCGTTGCCAAAAAGAATGGAAAGATCCGGATCTGCATTGATTTTTGTGATCTAAACGAGGCATGTCCCAAAGACGAATTCCCACTTCCAATCACAGATGTCATGATTGACAATACGTGCGGGTTTGAGCAAATGTCCTTCATGGATGGATTCTCAGGGTATAACCAAATCAAAATGTATCCTGATGATGAAAAACATACCTCTTTCAGGACACCACTGGGGGTATACTGCTACACCGTCATGCCCTTCGGACTAAAGAATGCAGGGGCGACATATCAGAAGGCCATGAATGCCATTTTCCACAAACACATGCGCAAAACGGTGGAATGCTATGTTTACGACATTGCAGTAAAAAGCCGCGCCAAAGGTGATCACATAGCCGATTTAAAGGCTATCTTTGACATCATGCGTGCCCATCAGTTGAAGATGAACCCCACTAAATCCTTCCTGGGGGTGGCCAGCGGCAAATTCCTAGGGTTTGTGGTAACTTCCACAGGAATTCATTTGGACCCGGAAAAGGTTCGTGCCATTCAGGAGATGCAACCTCCACAGAATCTCAGAGAACTCAGGGGATTGCAAGGACGATTGGCATACATCTGAAGGTTCATCTCAAATCTCTCCGGAAGATGCCAACCCTTTACCAAATTAATGAAAAAGGGTGCCTCGTTTATTTGGGACAATGCTTGCCAACAAGCGTTTGAGGAAATTAAACAGTACCTCACACAACCACCAGTCCTTACAGTTCCGGTATCCGGAAAACCTTTCCTGATATACGTCCGAGCAATGGATCATTCTTTAGGAGCTTTACTAGCCCAGAACAATAATCAAGGACACGAACAAGCAATCTATTATTTGAGTAGAACCATGATCGGGGCCGAACATCGATACAACCCAATCGAGAAGGAATGTTTGGCATTGGTGTTCGCTGTTCAGAAAATGCGACACTATTTGGTAGGCCAAACTATAAACGTCATATCAAAGGTTAACCCCTTAAGGTTGCTCATGACAAAGCTATCATCGTTAAACGGCCGACTGGCAAAATGGGCCATACTGCTATCCCAATATGAAATGCGCTTTTTACCACAAAAAGCCGTGAAGGGACAAGCGGTGGCGGATTTTCTGGCTGAGCATCCAGATCCAAGGGCAACCGAACTTTACGAGGATCTCCCAGACGAGGTCGCTGAAGTCTGCCTGACCCAGACATCTTTTGAAAGACAAGTGAGGCAACTTTTCTTTAACGGTGCATCGAGAACAGGCCCGAAAGGACATATCATAGCAGGAGTAGGGGTAGTGCTCGTCTCCCCATAGAACTATGTGATTCCCTGAGCCGTCTCATTAACTGAGCCTTGTTCCAACAATGTAGCGGAGTACAATGCCCTTTTGATTGGAATGCAAATCGCCATGAGATTGGCGTTAAAAATCTCGAGGCATATGGTGACTCTAAACTTATCGTCAACCAAGTTCGTGGGGAGTACGAAGTCAGACATGAAGATCTAGTACCCTATTACAATGCAACTGTCCACATGGCCGGGAAGTTCATAAACTTTTAGATCGACCATGTACCACGCAAGCAAAATGCGCATGCAGATGCACTAGCGTCTCTCGCCGCCTCTTTAGCCCTTCCAGCTGGAGTAGTAAAGAAAATACTTGTCCACAATCACGACCTGTATTGCCCAAGAATCGCTTTTGAAGAGTACCAGAAGCCAACAGGAGATTGTCAAGTCAAAGAAGCTCTTGAGTCGTCAACCGGCCCAGAGCCTAGAGATTGGAGATTCCCTTACATTGATTATGTCTTATATGGCATCCTGCCTGATGATACCAAAGAAGCGGCTGCCATTAGAAGGAAAGCCCCCAAATTCTACTATAATGCGATCACACAAACACTGTATTGTCGATCGCATAACGGGATCTTACTTCGCTGCCTATCACAAAAGAGGCACAGGTATTGAAAGAAGCCCATGACGGCATGTGTGGAGCCCATCAACCTGGCCCAAAACTTGCGAATCGACTCTAAAAGTTGGGATATTATTGGCCTAAGATGATCACTGACGCTATCACTTATGCCAAAAGATGTCATGCCTGCCAAGTGCATGGTGATTTTATCCATCAAGCACCAGGATACCTCCACTCTATAACTTCTACCTGGCCATTTGAGATGTGGGGCATGAACGTAGTTGGCCCTATCAGCCCACCGTCATCAAAAGGACATCGGTTCATTTTAGCCATAACCGATTACTTTTCTAAATGGGCTGAGGCCATTCCGTTGAAAGAGGTAAAGTCATCTGATGTGATCAAATTCGTTAAACATCACGTCATCTACCGCTTTGGTGTACCTCAACGAATCGTTCATGACAATGGACTCCAGTTCGTCAGTCAGGCTTTCCAGAGGTTCTGCACTAAGTTCAGAATCCAGAGTGTGTCCTCAATGACATACTACCCTGCCGCTAATGGTCTCACAGAAGCTTTCAACAAGACCATCGGCAAGCTTCTCAAGAAATTCGTCTCGAAAGTCAGCGTGACTGGGACGACAAGCTAGGTGAATGCTTATGGGCCTATCGCACAACTATTCGAACCCCAACTAAAGTTACGCCATTTTCTTTGGTATATGGGTGTGAAGCCGTGCTTCCACTAGAAATCCAAATTCCATCTCTACGCGTCGCCTTGACAGCAGAGATGACAAAGGAGGAGAAGCATCGACTGCGACTCCAAGAGCTGGAAGCCTTAGATATAAACGTCTGCAGGCCCAACAACAAATCGAGCTCTACCAAGCTCAGATTACCAGAGCCTTCAACAAGAAAGTTTAGGTGCGAACTTTTAAGAAAGGTGACCTTGTCTTAGCCGTCAGAAGACCTATGGTGATGACACATAAGACAAAAGGAAATTTCTGCCCAAATGGGAAGGACCATTTGTAGTAGAGTCAGTCTACTCAAATGGAGCATATCGCCTCATAACTTCAAATGGCGATACACTCATGATGCCGATCAACGGCAGATTCTTGAAGAAGTACTTTCCTTGAATAGTACTTTTCTTTTGATCAAGTTAATATTACACCTCTGATCAAAACTCCAGATCTAAGAAAAGCTTCTTTCCTTTACTAGGTCACATCACGAGAGACCAGTGACAAGCTAATTGAGCACTGACTGCACCGTGATGTATGATATACATATTAAGAAAGCAACAAATGGCGAAACTTAGGTTTTGGTATTTCTACCTTCATTAACGTCCGATGCCTCCGGCGACTAAGACAGAGGAAAATGTTGGCTTCTAAGCCCAACATAAGTCTTCGACAACTCATCATGCTGAGGGGAATAGCATGGCTAGCCCAACTCAAACGGTAGTTGGTAAAGGCACACCAAATCCGTTGATAGCTGAGGGTTTGCTAAAAATTCTAAGTGGACTTGGTCCCGCGCCCTCCTCTAAAATCACTTACCATTTCTCATGCACGGAATGGTAGGTCCATAAAATACAGTCACTGCTACGTTAACATTATACCTCTGGCAATGAAAAATCTCAACACTCCTAGTAAGTGCAAATCTTACTTGTCTCAGCTCTAGATGGAGTAGCGAGTCGTCAAATTTGTCAAGTTAACACTACACCTCTGACACTTCAAACTTCACTTGTCAACTCTCATCAATAGAATGATAAGTCTTTAAAATTGCTTATATCACAAATCAATCACTGTCAAGTTTAACATTACACCTCTGACATTTCAAATTCTACCTGTCACTTCTCATCAGTAGAACGACAAGTCTTCAAAGTGCTCCTATCTCGAGTCAATTTCTGTCAAGTTAATACTACACCTCTGACAAATTACTGTTAAGTTTAACATTACACTTCTAACAGTGATTAAGTTGCTGCCAAGTTCAATATTAAACCTCTGACAGTCATTTTCCCTCAGACTTTCATATCGAAGCTGAAATGAATGTGCTAAGTTTAACACTACACCTCTAGCGTCCAGGTCATTGCTAAGTTCAACAATACACTTATGGCCATGACTTTCCCTCGGACTTCCTTGTCGAAGTCGAGATGACCAATGCCAAGTTCAAAATTATACCTCTAGCATTACCCTCACTGCCAAGTTAAACATTACACCTATGACAGTGACATTTCCAGTTTTCCCAAATGAAGCTGGAACACTCTTGAGTTAAGTTAATATCACACCTCTGACTCACACCCTTGTCGAGTTAACATCCCACTTCTAACAAGACTATATTCAACCCGTTAAGTTAATATCACACCTCTAACGGAAAAAGTCCTCCTAGATTCCCTGTGAGTCTAGTCTCACTTGTTATTCTCGTCAACAGAATAATAAGTCCACTTAAAAATATTGTCAGGTTAACATTACACCGTTAACAGTGTTTTCACTAATTTCCCAGCTGGGTCTTAGTCAAGTCAATTCCAAACCTCTGATGAAAACTCATCCTCCCTGGGGGTACAAATTCCACTTGTCATTTCATTTATAGATTGGCAGGTCCACAAGAATTATCTTACTTCTGTCAAGTTAATATCACACCTCTGACATCATTGTCGAATTTCCTGAAACAGGATTTTTCTACAAACTTTGACTCGTTAAGATTATTATCATATTTTTAGTAAGCCAAAGATCCTTTACCTCTATTCGTCTGACTTTCAATACGAAAAGGGAATTCAAGACAATGGAAGGAGACAAGAAAAAAAGTGTCGCTTTTATTTATGTCCAGACATATGAAAGTGATACAAGACGCTCTCTTATACAATAAGATTGAGTGTTACAATAAAGGGGTACAAAGAAGTCCCTCTCTCTCAGTAAAAGGTTGCACTCACTCCTTGAAGCATACTCACCACTCCAAATACAAGATGTTTGGAAGGACGCCAAAGAAGGGCTGAGCACTATGGTGACGATCGGATGCTGATTACATCATGATGCATGACGTAAACATCGAAGGAGTCCATCGTTAGCCAAGAACAACGGTGTTTCTTGAGGTCAAAATGTAGCAAAGCCTTCTGATTCCACCCGACCAACTGACATAGGTCATGACCCTTCGTTGATGAACATCTCTACTACCAGAAAGTCATCCAATGAGTATGGATTTTTCGTCGATGTCACTTCTGGGGTAAGACTGGTGAAGGGAGAATCCGAGACCTTACAGGTGACGTCCTCTTTCCAGTAACCTGCAAGAGGACCATACCCACCACCATATCCACTGCCATACCCACTGTGACCATGACGAGCCCGGGGGTACTGTCGGTGCATCATGTCCAATGAGGTCTTGACGGATGTCATCAGTCGCGCAAATCCTCGTCTCCTATAAACAGGAGCCGTGACTTCTCCTCCATTGGTCGACCATTGAACAAGTTCACTGGCCGATATATTCTCCCAAGGGCCCAGCGAATATGCGAAAGGATGATTGAGGCTACCTGTGAGAAGTAAAAATCAGAAGGTTAGAATTCTGAAATAGAAAGATTGAAGAACAGACGCGGCTATAACTGTAAACTTCAGACGCAGGGATGACCCACACAGAAAGGCAAAATCCTGTTGCGACAAAAACAGACGCGATCGAAGCCGTGGATTCTAGATACACACAGATCTGAACGTGGTCTAGTGTTAGACCCGCGTCCAAAATAATTGACGTAAAGGGAACCAGACGCGAAAGTTGCCACATCCTTGTTCGAGAAACAAAGGTTGCTACATCCAAGTCTGAAGCCCTTGACCAGAATTAAAGTTCTTTGAAGTTAACAACCTCAAACGCGAGCTCTATATGCAAAGCTCGCATCTCACAGTCCAGTACAGAGTTCATCACACCTGCGTCCAAAGGACTTTAAGTTAGAGTTCAGACTCAGTCAATTCACGCTTCATCAAGAAATCTAAAAGGCGTGACTTCCAAATAATGGGTACACCAGTCATACCTCAAGAGAAGGTCAAGAGAGTGAATCTCTTTAAGGGACAGCAAAATCGAAACTCATGTTGGGATGAGTATGTCATGGTGACAATTAATTCCTACCCGCAGAAGAATCCGCTAGAGGTTGAACTTTCTGCATCAAGGCGCAGGTATAAAAGGTGCTCAGAGGGACGCTTTCTGATCTTGAAATTACTTGACAGTGATAATCTTCAGGAAAGATTAAAGGAAAGCATGTCCATGGGGGTACATCCCATTGAAGAAGAAGATTAAGTCAAGATGAAGTCCCTTAGAGCGCCTGCTCTTAAGGGGAAACAGTCTGAGCAATGGACTGTTAAGGGGGCGAGGCCTATTTATAGGCAACCCATAAGGCCTGTAATTAATGGCGTAAAAATCAGAGCCATCGGCCTTAATTCCCGCACAAACGTCGAAGCCCAATAAAGAGCTGACGCGTGGATTGCCGTTTCGGGAAACGTTAAGGATGCGAGTCCCCAATCGTCAACGCCGACTCGACATTTAAAGATATTAACGTCAATGCCCAATGAAGAGCTGACGCGTGGATTGCCGTTTTGGGAAACGTCGCAGGACACGAGTCCCCAATCGTCAATACCGAATTGGCATTTAAAGATATAACAAAAATCTTTAAGATGAGCTGCATGTAACGCTTAGGAGGTTGCGTCAAGCACAGATTGAAAGGTCGCGTCCTGAAACCTGCGTCCCTTCATAAACCCGAAGACTGCGTTCTTTTCATTTCTGCTAAGAGATCCGCAATCGCGTTTCTGAGAGTAATTCAGAGCCGCGTCTCCTCAGCGAATTGGATCCATTCAGAGATTGAGTCTTGAGTCCGCATCATCTTGAAAGCTGCGTTCTGAAGCTTGCGTCCTCAACGACCACAGAAGGCCTACATCGTTCTCGAGGAGCCTGGAACTGCGTCTCCATTGCGAGATGACAGTTGTATTTTTATCATAAATTCAATACAGCCTGAGTTTGCGCCTTATCAAGGGTCCAGAGACGCGTCTCTATTGAGCCAGCGCCGCGTCCCCATCAATTATCTGGGATCCATGCATCAGTTTTTGAAGAGCCTAAGATCGCGCTTCCACTGCATCCTGACAGAATAAAGGGCCACATCTATGGATCTGCGTCCTTTCATAAATATGAAGGCCGCGTTCTCTTTATTGAAGAACACAAATTTGCGTTTCAGAACAACACCCTTTTGTCCTTAAGTCAAAGCTGCGCCCTTAATCAGAAAGGAAGGTTCGTGCGTCTTCCTTGATAAGCTTGAACGACGTCTTCAGTAATGATTTAGGACCGCGTCCCCCAGGGTCGCATCTCCATTATGAATGAAAATCGCGTCTCACTCAAGAACTCAGTTCAGCCTGAGTTTGTTGTTCATGGCCGACTAAAGACTACATTTTATAAACAGTCAAAGACTACGGTTATGAAAATTGAGTTCATCGACAGCGAGCAAAAATTTGAAGGGATGAAGATGGAGCAAAAATTTGAAGACTTTTATTATTTGATTCAAAAATGGTAAAAGTGATACATACACTCTTGACAAATAGAGTGTTTTTTTTAAAAAAAAAGGGGGTGAACAAATACAAAGAGGAGAAGAAGGCTAATAATCTTGCTTCGCTAAAGAACGGATTTGTTCCCGGAGACGATGCATCTCATGCTGACGTGCCTTTTCAGCCTCCATCAGAGCTTGGACCCGCAGCTCCTCCTCAGACAAAAATCTCTTCGCAGCCAGTTGTACTTGAAGAGACTCCAACCTGGAGGAATGAACAGAGAGGTTTTCTTCAGCCTGTGTCCTGGCAGTTTTTAGCTCCTCCAGCCTTTTTCTAGCAGCGACAAGCTTCTGCTCATTGGTCTCGATCAAGGCTTGTGCCCTGGCTATGGTAGCTTGAGCAGTGGCAATAACCTGCTCTGCACTCTGTATGATGATTTCAGATTCCTTGGAATCACCAATCAGCCTTTGGTGGTCAGCTTGAAAATGCTGGAGATGGCGGATCTCTTCAGCTATTTGTTCCTCCATCTCCTTTCGCTCATGTTCTTGAGCGGCAAGAAGCTTATTCAGGGTTGTCCGAGCCTCATCTACTGAACCAGCATTTTTCAGAGACTTGAGCTCCCTCAGATGGCTTCCCAGCTGCTCCACCAGCATCAGGCATGCCTTAGCCTGCGAAGGACTCCCAGTATGACCAATGTTCTCGATCTGATTTTCGAGAAGTATTCAAGCAAACTCGAAAGAGCTACCCCAGAAAGGATGAGGTCAATACAAGATCTCATGGAAGTAAAAAATTGTTGCACCATTTGACGTGCCAGCTCTTCCATCATGTCGTTAGCTAGAGATAACCCTGTTGATGTACTCCCGGAGCCCCTTTCCATGACAGGGTGAGAGACGAGAATCAATTCATCTTGTACAGGAGTGAGGCCGACGATAGGTTCGTCAGGTACTGAGGTAGTCACCGATACCTCCGGGACGGTTATTGTCGTAGCAGCCTCCACTGCAACAGATGCAACAGCAAACCTTGCGGCATCGGGTTCCCCAGCCGAAGTTTCAACTGTACTATCTTCCGCACCAATGCTTGCCGCAGGATCCTCTACTTGAGCTACCCCAGTGCTCTCTGCAAGCCACTAAAATGTCAGTGATGACAATAAAAAGGAGAATATTCAATATGTCAGTATTCTCTTACCATGTTGAGGGCCTGAAGATGGCAAGTTCCTGGATAGGTCGTGTGAGGTTGAGGCCTCCCCGACCCCGACGGTCGCACTTTCTTGAGGCATCCTGGTAATAGGAGCCTCAGGGCCCTCTTACTGGGCAAGCTCTTGAATCATCTCTTCGATATGAGAGGAGGTGGTGGCTTCACTGTCGACAGCCAGCCCTGAAAATCAAAAGTGAATGTCAGAACCCTTCCCTAACTTGAGAAGGAGACGGTTCAAGAAAACAAGGAAAGTACCTTCGGTAGCAGATATTATTACAATCGGTGAAGCCGTCACAGGGTCGCATACTTGTATCTCTTCCTCTGAAATATGCGAAAATTTGCTCGTATCAGGAAGAGCAGGTTCATCGCCGAAATCAACTTCTTCGCCAGAAAAATACCCATGTTCTTTGGACGATGAAGATGATAGTTCAACACAAGCGGGCTCAGCAATCAAGACTTTACTACTGAGCACCCCAGTAGTAGGACTGGGATCAACAGCCCGTGAAGTGGGCATCAATACACTGGGAGACCCAGGCTGTTGCATCTCAGTCCTCCTCTCATAAACTGAAGAAGGCCCAGGCTGAGTTGAAACCCCTGGGATTTCAACGTCATCCCTCCCGACCAAGTCAACTTCAGGTCGCTCAGCCTCTTCAGCCATGATGGTTTCACATGCAAATTTTCCTTCTTCCAGGATCATGGGGCCCCTGCTGCGTAGACCACGAGGATGAAGAGAGGGAATCTCCTCTTCCTCTTCCTCTTCCTCCCTCTGCTCCTCAACACCAGAAGGGACTACCTCGGACATTGAAGCTTCAGCCTCCGAGTCTCTCCTAGCCTTCTTCGGGGTAGGCTCACCCTTGAAAGTAGAGCCATGGGAACGTTTGGACACAGCCTGCCGACTCTTTTTAACGGGCTGCTCCTTGGGTGCTGCTGCTCTCGGTCCTGCCCCTGTTTCCCCTCCTGCTTCTTTCTCGGCTGCCTGGTATTCCTCCATACCTCGGCGCGTTTGTTGGACTCCAATTTGTCCTTATAAGACGCCTTGATGCTCTTAATGCATGAGATATTTATTGAGAAACCAGGCATCTTGCTAGCCAGGGAGTACCAAGTACAGAAGCTAAGGCTAGTGTAACAGTTGGGCGTCTTGTGAGGCAAGCTGAAAACAGCTTTTGTCCCTCTAGCCACACTATAATACCATGCCCGAGCACCTTCAAACAAATTCTCGCTTAAGGAGAGATTAGCATTGGGGTTACCGATATATAATTGATCATAGCCGAACTGTCGAGCAAAACGGCTCGGCATATAAGGCTCGATCGTACATGAGTTCCCTTGCCGAAAGAGCAGATACCCAGGCCGAATATTAATCAGCCACCAGAAGACTCCCGATGGCAGTCTTATGAAATCATCTGGTCCCGCAAGATCAGAAAATTTATCCCCGTAAGATGCACTAGTAATCTCGGGGAAGCAACGGTCGAGCTGGTAGTTCGAAGCATTCAGAATACATTTTCGGACGTAGAACATATAGTAGTTGGACCAGCTCGAATTCTCCAGCTTTTGCACAAAAGGGACAAACCCCTCAGACAGAGGCACCGCCGTCATCAGTGGAGGGCAGTGCATAACGTACCAAGCCACCAAGTACGTATATGGAAGCTCGATCCTTGGGTTAGGGGTCTTTACTCTTGGCCTTCCCTCCGAGTCAACCTCTGGTCTACCCTTGGAGTCGACAATCGCCTCTACTTGGCACAGGCTTTTAACCAGAGCCCGTAATCCACTTTGAACTCCAGCCACCATTGCTGGAAGAAGGGCGATAGACTTTCCGTAGGCCAATAAAACCGTCGGGTACACTACATCGGCGATAATTACTTCATGTGGCAGTGTTGGCACCACGCAACGCTTCAGCCATAGCATAAGAAAGCCCGCCAATAGCGCTCGGTCAGAAATGGGAACTCGAGCTTGATGATGAAAACTTTCAAAAACCGTGTCAGGTTTGAAAGTATCCTCATTTGACTCCGTGGTGTAAGAGCTTGTAGAGGCGTTGATCCTCTCAGCGATTTCTTCATCAGTACAAGGAGCCAGACTGGTCATTGGGCTATCTTTCTCATTTATACCGTTGAATAGGTAGCTCGCCCAGGACATCTGCTTAACACCCCTGTTCCTCCAGGAGGTTATTTGACCGCAGATATGAAAGTGACACAACACTTCCCAGTATGTCTCGTATACTTGAGGGCTCTCCTTCTTCAAGAGATGAAGTTCTTCAGAAGTCGGAATGTATTCTTCATAAGGGGCATCTCCCATAACAAGCCCTGAGACTTCATACAGCTGATGAAGAGCGAGCCCCATCTCTCCGACCGGGGTGAAAAATGTGTCCGTCAAAGGATTATAGTGTTCCAGGATGCCATAGAAATTATGGGAACTTTGCGGGAGGCCATACTGCACAGCCCTGATTGAGTGGTACAGCCCCACTTGTTCCAGCAAGGCTCCAAGTTCAACAAGGACGAATCCAACCATCTTGCCCCACCAAGATCTGTTGGAAGAATGAACCCACCCGAGCGGGCGGAAGTCGACAGGAAAATCACCCCTGACCTTCATGAACTGGTTGATGAAGGTGGTGCCAAGCTGAGGGGTTTCCCCTCTCGAATATTCAGACCTGACCAATCCGGGGAATAAACCAAAGACCTCTTTCCCATGGCCGGCAGAGTGTATTTCTTTGGCACCTAGTCTGCCAAGAGAGACACCGAAGACAAATCGGGAAAGATCCCAGTCCATCGCTCGGTGAACTGACATATGCTGAAGATAAGATAGGGGATACATTCTCTCCATATTGGGAAGAAAGAACCTCCTATCCCCTATCTGACGGAGCCACTTATAATCTCCGTCGAGCAAAATCCTATCTTCCTCGTCAATGTCGTCACCAAAGAAGACAGGCTTCCGTAATGGAGTGCGAGAATCTGTCTCAAACAGTCCATCAGAGATAATCTCTCGGAGGGTCATCGTACTGGCTTTAGAGATCCTCTCCTTGCGCTCCTTCGACTTACCAGTAGTCACAGAAGCAGTTTTCTGCAGCACAAAGGTCAGATTACGATCAGCGCCGCCTACATGCCCAAAGTGACACTTTTGGGATAAAGGGTTGGAGGAGTATTGTACTGCAAAGAGAACAACACTTGATCAGAAATCAGAAAGAAAATGGTTAAGTGTTTGAAACTCAAACGCAGGAATGAATCCAGACGCGGAGATCATCAAAATCTGCGTCCAGACTCAAAGAACGCGAGGCTAGCATGAAGCCCGCACTTTAAAATCCAGGACTTAGAAAAATTTCTAAGTATCGGACTCAGACGCGAGATTCATTAAAATTTGCGTCTGATCTTACAAGACGCAAGAATTATAAGAAGTCTGCGTCTGAACTCCTCACACTTAGAAAAATTTTTGAGCGCTGACTCAAGACACAGGGCTCAATGAGGCCCGCGTTCAACAAACAGATACGGACTCAGATTGATGAAGCAAAGATGCAGAAGTCATCAAACTCGCATCTTGTCCACCAATTCAAGAACCGCGCCTGAAGATCAAACACGGGCATGAGCCCGCGTTGGCGGTTCACATTCAAAAGGGACTTAAGAGTTAAAAGAACTCTATAAGCCCCTTCAATGACGGAAACCAAATCAGATGGTTTTATTACCTGAAATAGGGGCCTTCTGCATGGAGGAACCACCCATTTGAGTCTCAGGATCAACAGCCTTCGAGGACGAAGCAACATGCCTGGCTTTTGGTGCCATCGCAACCGTGGAATCGGTGTTGAAGATGGTGAACACGAAAAAAAGCTTCGAGCTTTTCTTAAACCTAAACGGCTCAGCGAAGAAGAAGAGTCTTATGATGACTCTTGAAAAACTGTTGTCTTTTATAGGCACAGTGATTCGCAGAGATACGCGGCGCTTAGCTCGACGCCTAATCCCTGTCTGACGCGTGGCAGGCATAATAAATGCAGCGCAAAATTCGCACGCTAAAAGGGAGATGTCCCCTCAATTCTGCTGGACGCGTGGCAACGCGCCTACAACACAGATTCGTGTTCAACAGAAAATCGCGTTCCTCCGAAGATCGAGCCTCTTCAACTTGGCCAAAGTCGCGTCTACTTCACAGAGCAAAAGCTGCGTCTTCATCCCAAAAGACGCATCCCTACAAGAGGCGCGTCTTTAAAAGCAGCATGACCACTGCGTCTATAGGACTTGCATTCAGTCCTTACTTCTGCAATTCAGTTCAACAGTACACTGGCACAAGCAGATGACTGTTTACCCCTGGTTCAAGGTACATCAACAACAAACCCAGAGCACTGGGGAGGTCTAGACTGTGTATCTAGACACTCGCTACGATCATTTCTGGCGGCTTCAAAGGGTTTCACAGTACACTCATGAAGACCACATTCCAGACAGGATCAAGCTCAGAGCATCTCAAAATGATTGTCAGTCCAATCATGAGAAGTATAAACTCAACCAAAGTCCAAAGTATTTCGAAATCCGTCCCAGTCAACCGTGGAATATCGAAAACTTTGGAGGGGGTTCTGTAGGCTGTCTAAAAATCACTAAAGACAAGTCATCAAAAAGCAGAGTCCAAACTCCAGACGCAGGGCTAATCATAGCCATCACTGTAGCACCAAGACGCGAGGGTCGAAACCCGCGTCTCAGCATCACTGCAGCACAAAGACGCGAGGGTCGAAACCCGCGTCTCAGCATCACTGCAGCACCAAGGCGCGAGGGTCGAAACTCGCGTCTCTGCATCACTACAGCACCAAGGCGCGAGGGTCGAAACCCGCGTCTAAGTTATAACTGCCCTCGTTATTGGGTCAATTGCCGCCCACATAATGAGGAAGTTAACCCCCATTATGGAGCGTTTTTAGGGGGCACGTTCACCCCTGAAACCTCTATAAATAAGCCCCGTTGCTATGGGGAAGGGGTCGGTCAATCAGATAATTCTTGGAGAAGAATTTGGCTTGTGAGCTTCCACAGAAAAGGAAAGAGAGTTCAACTCTTCAAGCAACTTGCTGCGTACAAGTCAATCTTTGCCTACAATCTCTTTGAGATTCCTGGTCGACAGGAGCTGTGTTACTCCGTCTGCCATCCAAAGAGAGGATTCCTAAGAGGTCCGGACGTTCACCCGGTCAACGAAAAACAAGATTCACTTTCCACCGCCACATCAAGGACCCAGCATTAAACAAAGGAGAGATTCAAATCTAAACATCTTCCCTCCCTTGTAGTTGGAGTGTTAATCCGCTGTAATATTTCATTTGATTTAAGGAAATTTTATAAGGAACTTCCTCCCACCACACAGTCTCCAAGTGACTCAATCCAAACGCGATTCAACGAGCTTGACTCTAACCGAGTACTAGATGCGATCTTGACGCTCGAGCTCTTGAATCAACATGTGAAAGCTCCAAACTCCTTTGTTGAAGCTAATCACCTACTAATATCTTGATCAAATATTTGAAACTAAATATCACAAGAATATTAGTAAACTATAACTACATGAGTTAATCATCATCAAAACTAGAGTGATGGGCCTCTGGGCCAACACTAACTCCGTTTGCTTTCACATTGCTTTGAGGGAACCATTGAGAAGATAGCCGGAGATAGTACATCTATGGTGAAATCCATGAACCCACATCCTTTGAAGATTGACGTAGTAAAGTTCGATGGAAAGAACAACTTCGGCATGTAGAGGTGTGAGGTGATGGATGCACTGACGACATTAAACCTCGAGGACACTCTACAATTGGAGAAAAAGCGTGATTCTACTTCTGAAGAAGATTGGGATAAGATGAACCCAACAACGTCTGGGTTAATCAGGTCTTATTTAATACAAGACATCAAGTACCATGTGTTACATGAAACATCTGCTAGGCAGTTGTGGGAAATTCTGGGGAAGAAGTATCTGACGAAGAGCATCGAGTCATAGCTGCAATTGAAGAGGAGGCTTTATCGCTTCCAGATGAAGAGAGGACTTTCCATTGATGAACACATGAACAACTATACCAAGCCTCTTATCAAGATTGATGAAGAGGATAAGGCAGTGATTCTTTGAATTCTCTTTCGAACGAAGAGTATGGGACCTCTACTCTTACTTTGATCAATGGTAGAAAAACACTTAACTATAATGAAGTGTCGGCTGCTCTTATAAACTATAAAGCAAGGAGACAAGATAGTTTGTCTTCTCATGGGAGTACATCAACAGAGACGTTAGTGGTAAGAGGTAGAGGTTCAAATAGGAAGGGCAAAGGTGATCGTGAGAGATCGAAGTCCAGGCCAGGTTTCAGAGATCTGAAGAAGAACCAGTGCGCTTTCTGCAAAGAACTAGGGCACTAAAAAGTTGATTGTGCAAAAATCAAAGGTCAGAAGAAGGAGTCAAAGACTGAGGCAAACCTCACATGGATGGTCAATATTCACGCCAGTACTTCACAGGCAGGTGGATCAGACTCAGACTCATCGGCATTATCTTTCTCTGTCACTACTTCTATTGTTAGTTACTCAAGAGATGCTGAGTGGATATTAGATACTGGAGCTACCTACCATGTGTGTTTGAACAAGGATTAGTTTTCTAGCTTTGAAAAGCTAGATGGATGTTCAATTATTATGGGTGATGATCGCCCATGTAACATGGAAGGTATAGGAACAATCCAGATTAAGATGTTCGATGGGATGATACGAGAATTGAAGGAAGTAAGGTATGTACCTTAACTTAAGAGAAATCTTATCTCTGTTGGTGCTTTGAAAATATTGGGTCTTGAGTTATTAATAAATAATGGAATTCTCAAGATAACCAAAGGCTCAATGGTGGTTCTGAAGGGCGTTCGCCGGAATAATCTCTACTACTTGAAGAGCAGTACTGTTACAAGACAGGTGATGACCTCTACTGATACAGATGATGACTCAACCAGGCTATGGTATATGAGGCTCGAACACACAGGTGAAAAATCTTTGCAAGCTCTTGCAAAGCAAGGACAATTGAAAGGTGCCAAAACATGCAAACTAGATTTCTGTGAACATTGTGTCATTAGAAAGAAGACTAAGGTGAAATTCGGTACATCGACTTACTACACCGAGGGGATTCTGGATTATGTTCACACTGACATTTGGGGACCTACCAAGACTGCATCTATTGGAGGTAAACACTACGTTGTGACTTTCATTGATGACTATTCTAGGTGATGTTAGGTATATACCACGAGGCACAAAGGGGAAGTCCTAGAATTATTTATAGAGTGGAAGAAGAATTTGGAGAAAGCACGAGAAGGAAGATCAAGGTCCTCCGGTCAGATAACAAGGTGAGTATAAGTCTGATCCTTCCCTAAACTTATGTCGTGATGAGGGCATAGACAGGCACTTCACAGTAAGAGAAACACTACAACAAAACGGGATAGTAGAAAGGATGAACAAGACTTTGCTAGAGAAGGTCCATTGTATGTTATCCAACGCCGGATTACCAAAGAATTTTTGGGCTGAGGCTTTGGCATATGCTTACTATCTCATCAACAGGTTGCCTTTATCTGCGATAGGAGGTAAAACTCCTCTAGAGGTTTGGTCTGGGAAAGCTGCTCAGGACTATGATTCGCTAAGGGTATTTGGTTGTCCGGCCTACTACCATGTTAAAGAAGACAAGTTAGACCCAAGAGCGAAGAAAAGAGTGTTCGTAGGATTCAAGAGAGGAATAAAATGCTACAAGATCTGGGATCCTAAGGACAATAAATTTGTTTTCAGCAGAGATGTCACATTCGATGAGACTTCAATGTTGAAGTCTACAATCTCTCAGTAGGTGGAGATTGAATGGACCAAAGAGGTATCGCAGCAGGTGGAGAGTGATGCTACTTTACCGTCTCTAGAAAGGTCAGTATCTTTGGAGATTATACCCAAGGTGACACAGGGTATGATCAAGTAGCCAAGCAGGATGCTGATGATGATGAGGATCAAGGACAGGTTATGGGTGATGTCTATGAATCCCCTGCAGTTGAAAAACTCAGAAAAAATCCACGCAAACCAAGTTGGTGTTGGCCCAAAGGCCATTATCCCGGTTATTTTGATGATAGCAAAACGTATTTAGTTATGTATTTAATAATCTTGTTTAAAAGTATTTCAGGTTCAAGAAACAGATTTTGACGACTCCGTTAAAAGACTCACACTTTTGGAGTTTGCCCAACATTTGCATTCCCAAGCTAAAGCACATAGGAAGCTTCGGAATTTGCGTTGAAGAAAAGTTCAAGAAGAAGATCAAGACTTGCTAAAGAATCCAAGATTTGTATTTTGTCTATTTTGTTTTAGAATTTTTTGTCAAAACTAAATAGTAGAAGTAGAGATATGGGATATCACACACACACATTTTCTAGAGTGATTTTTGGCTTCAAAAATACTTTCTATTTTCATTTCCAAACTTACTTTTAGATGAACTTATTTATTTTGGAAATACGATTTTAGAAAGACTAGTTTTTGGAAAAACATTTCATGGAAAATCAAGTTTTTATCAAAAGAATTTTTACCAAGTATTTTACCTTGTTAGTAGTATGACACATGCTCATACTCTATGATTTTTCAAGACCAAAACATTTTATCCAAGACCCAAAACCAAATCCAAAATTGTCCAGGTCCTGTAAATTCTGATTTTTCAGAAACTCACAGTGACCGGTCGACCGGCAGTCGACCGGGACTCGACCGAACATGCACAATTGTGCATGTGCGTATCAGTCGACCGGGAGTCGACCGATACTCGACCGGCCCAAACCTGCTGCTCTCTGGAAATTGCCAGTCGACCGACCCGGTCGACCGGTGAGCCCCAACGGTCGGATTTTCGACCGTTGGCGGTCGACCGACCCGGTCGACCGGTAGTCTGTCAAAAGTTCTGACAGACTCAACAGCTATATTTTTCTGACTCTTTGACTTTAGGGATTTGTCTCCAACGAATCTCTTGAGCAGTTTTTGACCCCTATAAATAGGTGGTCACTTCATATGAAATGACTAATGATTTTAGAGCTATCAAGTGCAATTTTACAAGAGTTGTGAAAAGATTTCAAAGTTCATTTTAGAAAAGATTTTTCTCTCCAAAGCCTAAATTTCATACACCTTACTTGGAGCCTATTCCTCTACTTCTCTCTAGTTTTGCACTACACAATCCCATACTCTAACTCTCCTATTTGGTTCTAGGATTGTGCTTAGTGAGCTCTTTTGTAAAGTGATCAAGTGTGATCACTTCCATTGTAATTGAGTGAAGTTGTAGAGGCATCGGCCTCAAGGCGAGCTAGTGTGCTCAAGGTGGTGAAGTGTCATCACGGGAGACGGACAAGTGTTGTCCTTGTATTGTTGATCCGGTGGGATCCTCAATAGTGGAAATCCTTCAAGTGTGAAGGCGGGGACGTAGAGCGTGGCTCGAACCTCGGAAACATATCGGCGTGTTTGCGTTTGCTCAAATTCTTCTAACTCTATCTCTTTAATTACTTGCACCTTTACCTTGTTTAATTCTTGCAAGTATTTGTATTGTGATAATTGTTAGAGTTAAATTTTAAATTCCGCATAATTGCCATTATCATATAGCCATCACCTATTCACCCCCCCTCTAGGTGATTTCAATTGGTATCAGAGCCTAACCCTTGATTTGGTTTAACCACCTTAGGGAGATCCTTCATTTGGCTATATATTTGCTTGTTGTTGTTTGTTGCATTTTACTTGCTTGTGCATTCATGGCATCCATGGACTTTTCTAGCATTAAATCCCCTCCCAAATTTGATGGCTTGAACTTTCCTATTTGGAAAGTCAAGATGAACTTGTTTTTGAAATCCTTAGGTGTTAGGGTAGCTAGGGCCATTACCAAAGACTTCATTGAACCAACTAGTGATGAGAGCACATGGTCCGAGGATACTTCCAAAGACTATGAAGCAAATGCTAGGGCACAATATGCATTAACACAAGCACTTAATGAAGATGACCTTGCACGCATCATTAATTGTAAATCGGCATATGAAGTTTGGAACATGCTTATTGTGACTCATGAGGGAACGTCACAAGTCAAGAGAGCAAAAGTTGACTTGTTACGTTCTCAATATGAGAATTTTTACATGATTGATAATGAGAGCATTGATGACATGCTCACTCGCTTTACAAAAATAACTAATGCTCTTTCTTCCTTAGGCGACAAGATTGACAACGATCAAAAGATAAGGAAGGTGATTAGAGCTCTTCCCAAAGCTTGGGAAGTTAAGGCGACAACCCTCAAAGAGCTAAATGACAAAGAGGAGATGGACTTCTCCGGCTTCATCGGCAATCTCAAAACACATGAGATGGAGATGAAGGTACGAGAAGAAAGGGAGGCACCCAAGAAGAAATCAATAGCCTTCAAAGCCGCTCCAACCATTCAAGACGAGGATGATTCATCGGACGAGTGCGATGAAGACTTCGCCATGCTCATCCGGAAGGTGGGCAAGATGTTTTACAAAAAGGGAAGACAAAGCAATTTCCGGCGAGGGAAACCTCAAGGGAGATTTGTAAGAAAAAGAGAGGAGCCCGGTCCTTGCTTCCATTGCAAGAAGATCGGTCACCTCATTGCCGATTGCCCCGCTCTCCAAGCGACCACATCCAAGAACGGGCAAAGAAAGAAGAAAGCAGTGGTGGCTACTTGGGATGACACGGAGTCCGAATCCGAAGAGGAAGTCGACGCCGCGAACATGTGCTTCATGGCACAAGGTGAGGACACTTCTAAGGTAACCCTTGAAACTACTTTAGAAGATGATGATTTAACAATGGATGAGCTTGCACATTTTTTTGAAGAATTGCAAAATAGGTATGAGATTTCCCAATCTCAAAATAAGAAATTAAAAAGAGAAAATGAAGCTTTAAAATATAAAGTTGAAATAGTTGTTAAAGAAAAGGATGTTTTATCTAGCTCTTTTGGAAAATTGAAAAATAATTTGATAAATATAAACTTGCAAATAAGGGTAAAACCCCCATAGTTTCAATTGATAAAAATGATTTTGTTGAGATCCAAAAACGTGTTGAAGTTTTGGACTCAAATTTAAAAAATTATGCTTTTGATTTGAAAAAGATTGCATCTAAATTTCCTAAGGGAGTACCCCAAGGGAAACATGCACATCATACACATACACATGCACGGAAACATGCGCACACACATAAGCATGCATACATGTATAGTAGTGGTAGAATTTATGTTTGCACTCATTGTAGCCGCAAAGGCCATTTAGAAAAGTTTTGTTATGCTAAAAATAATGTTAATAATAAATATGTTTGGGTTCGCCCCGGTACTAACCCCAAAGGACCCTCAAAGATTTGGGTACCAAAAGATCCTCCAAATGTAGGTGATACAGGTGGATCTACTTCCTCCAAGACTTAGGGGGAGACGGTGCCCGGGTGGTAGATGCAACTAAGCTCAAAGTTCAAATCTAGCTTGCATCGCTATCGTGGAGGCACCTATTTTTGGAGATTGCCCTTAAATTGGTAACATCTCCATTTTAAAATAGTTGTTGATTTTTGGTAATGTATACATGTGTATAGAATTGATAGTTTGCTTTTGTATTCCATTGATACATGCCTATATAGAACTACTTTTCTATCATGTTGTGTACATGCCTTGCGTTAATTTTCATATCTTGTATTTTTATGCCTTATGTCATATTTGTCCACATGTCCATATTTTTGTGTATCTATATGTATATACTATTTTTCAAAAGTATAAATTAATAATCAAAATTTCTTGTTTAAACAAATACCTTAAAGATGGCAATTGCGCACCTCAACTCATTCAAGAGGAATCAAGAGGATGAAGTTCAGAACCCGTCACTGGGTATTCGGCTTCAACATCTTTAAATCTTTGTTTAAATTTGTAAAATAAAATTAAAACATTTTGTGTGAAGTTTTTGTTGATGTGATCACTAAAAGAAGATTTTTAAAACTGGTTGTTGTATCCTTGTATATTATAATATATCATATTTTATTTGTTATAATTTTTTTTTAAAATTATTTCTGGGTCAGAATCTGGTAGCAGTTTTTTCAGTCAAAGCCGGTCGACCGGCCCTAACCCCAGTCGACCGACTCTGCCTGAGAAAATTTTTTAATTTTTTTTCTGCTACCGGTCGACTGCTTTATTGGACCAGTCGACCGATCCGAGTGCGTGACTCTCTGTATCTTTTCGGTCGACCGGCCCTTAACCCCAGTCGACCGATCGTCGTATTCTGGCCTATATTTGACTATTTCTTTACTGTTTCTCTCACTCTCTCACTTTTCCTCTCAGCGAACCGCAGGAGCCCCCCCTCTCAAAAATTCCCAACTTCAAATCCGTTCACCTGATCTTAAATTCTTTCAAAACCCATCTCAAACTCCTCATTCCTAATTCAGATCTTCAATCTCAAGCCGATCCGTCCATCAGATTTTCAGAATTTCTGGATTTTCAAGCTAGGGTTTCAGAATTTTCTCAAGGTAAAAATTCGGATTTTACATCTGTTCTTCCTTTCTAGCTTAGATATATCACTTCTTTTGTCTTCATATTAGGTTGATTAATCATCTAGATCGTGCCTTTACCTGCAAAACCCTAAAAATTTGATTTTTATCATGCCTCCTAAAAGACATCGTTCTGAGAAGGGAAAGGGCATTGCCCAATCCTCATCTCAAGCCCCTAGGACTGATCCCTTGTTACGTAACGATCTTGCCTCTGACCGTTACACACATCTAGCCCCTAGGAACACTATTTCGGGTAGGTATGTGGCTATCCATGACTTTGAACATCTTGATATCCCCCACATTCTCCGTACCAACAATCTTGTGGATTTTCTCTCCATCAGGGAGAAGGTTTACACATCCTTGGTTCCCTATTTCTATGCCAATTTTGAATTTAGTGGGAACCGGATCATCTCCCGTGTGATGGGTAGGGACATAAATATTTCCCTAGGTCAGTTTGCTAGGATTCTTCATCTTTCCACTGATGGAATAGATGTCTACTCTCATGACCTACATGATTTTTCTGAATATCCGGAGGGTGAGTCTTCGCTCACCGCATCCACTCTCATTCACCGGAATGACGATCCTGATTTGGTAAGGAATGAGATTGTGAGTCAGTATTCCCTCCAATCTCAGGTCCTTGCTAAGATTATCTTTCATAATATCGTGCCTAAATCCGGTGAATTCAGTCATGCTCGAGGTCCTGTTCCCCTGATTATCTATTGCCTCCTTAAAGGCATTAGGATAAATTTCCCTCGAGTGATCGCTTCTCACATGAGTTGTGATCAGATTCGCACTGCTGGTAGGAGTCTGCCTTACGGCATGCTCATTACCCATCTGCTTAGGGCTTTAGACTTCGATCTTTCTGGTCAAGCCCCTTCAAAACCCTCATCTGATATCAATGCTGCTGCTTTGAAGATGATGGAAGCTCAGTTGCGTCGACACGCAGCTGTGCAACCACCACCTGTTCCTGCAGCTGATCCAGCTCCAGCTCCACCTCCTGTTTTTCCTGCTCCTGAGTTTCAGGGTGCTTCTGCTTCTGAGGTCCGCTCAATGATCGAGGCTCATCAGGCCTGGGTCGGAGAGCAAGTCTCTGCACTTCGTGCAGATATGGATTCTCGTGCTGCTTTGGATGCTGTTTTTCGGGCGGAGGTCCGAAACGACTTGTCTTATATGGCTGAATCCATGAGATTTGTGGATGTTCAGTTTCAGTCTCTGTTCACAAAATTGGACATAGTCGTTCCTGATGGGACTCCGGGTGCTCGTCGACTCCCTGCCGCTGGTCCTCCTTTCCCTCCCAGAGCTCGCGTCTCTATTCCACCACCGCGCCCCAGAGTTGATGCCTTGGATACAGAGGAGGTAGATTCCTCTTCTTCCTCAGATGATGGTGATGACCAGACGATGGCCGAGGGCTCTGATGATGACGAGGAGGAGGATGACGAGGCGACTGAGTGATGCTGTTGAGTGACCTCCCCTTTATTGATGATGTCAAAAAGGGGGAGAGATATTTGGAGAGAGAGATATTTTGTGTGACACTTTTGTTATTTTGTTATGTACTTGACTTATTTTGTTGTGTTGGACACCTTTTATTTTTGTGTTGTGGACATGTATCTTTTGTGTTATGTATTTATGTCATGTTGAGAACTTATTTCCTTATCTATGATATGACATGAGTAGTTGATATGTTGTGATTGGCATGGATGTGTGATGTTTATTTTTTATCACTATGCCTGAGTATGATTTTTATATATGCTTGTGTTGAGGGGGAGCTTCATTTGAAGACTCTACCCAAAATATTTTGTGATAACTACATATGTTTTGCCATCATCAAAAAGGGGGAGATTGTTGGCCCAAAGGCCATTATCCCGGTTATTTTGATGATAGCAAAACGTATTTAGTTATGTATTTAATAATCTTGTTTAAAAGTATTTCAGGTTCAAGAAACAGATTTTGACGACTCCGCTAAAAGACTCACACTTTTGGAGTTTGCCCAACATTTGCATTCCCAAGCTAAAGCACATAGGAAGCTTCGGAATTTGCGTTGAAGAAAAGTTCAAGAAGAAGATCAAGACTTGCTAAAGAATCCAATATTTGTATTTTGTCTATTTTGTTTTAGAATTTTTTGTCAAAACTAAATAGTAGAAGTAGAGATATGGGATATCACACACACACATTTTCTAGAGTGATTTTTGGCTTCAAAAATACTTTCTATTTTCATTTCCAAACTTACTTTTAGATGAACTTATTTATTTTGGAAATACGATTTTAGAAAGACTAGTTTTTGGAAAAACATTTCATGGAAAATCAAGTTTTTATCAAAAGAATTTTTACCAAGTATTTTACCTTGTTAGTAGTATGACACATGCTCATACTCTATGATTTTTCAAGACCAAAACATTTTATCCAAGACCCAAAACCAAATCCAAAATTGTCCAGGTCCTGTAAATTCTGATTTTTCAGAAACTCACAGTGACCGGTCGACCGGCAGTCGACCGGGACTCGACCGAACATGCACAATTGTGCATGTGCGTATCAGTCGACCGGAGTCGACCGATACTCAACCGGCCCAAACCTGCTGCTCTCTGGAAATTGCCAGTCGACCGACCCGGTCGACCGGTGAGCCCCAACGGTCGGATTTTCGACCGTTGGCGGTCGACCGACCCGGTCGACCGGTAGTCTGTCAAAAGTTCTGACAGACTCAACAGCTATATTTTTCTGACTCTTTGACTTTAGGGATTTGTCTCCAACGAATCTCTTGAGCAGTTTTTGACCCCTATAAATAGGTGGTCACTTCATATGAAATGACTAATGATTTTAGAGCTATCAAGTGCAATTTTACAAGAGTTGTGAAAAGATTTCAAAGTTCATTTTAGAAAAGATTTTTCTCTCCAAAGCCTAAATTTCATACACCTTACTTGGAGCCTATTCCTCTACTTCTCTCTAGTTTTGCACTACACAATCCCATACTCTAACTCTCCTATTTGGTTCTAGGATTGTGCTTAGTGAGCTCTTTTGTAAAGTGATCAAGTGTGATCACTTCCATTGTAATTGAGTGAAGTTGTAGAGGCATCGGCCTCAAGGCGAGCTAGTGTGCTCAAGGTGGTGAAGTGTCATCACGGGAGACGGACAAGTGTTGTCCTTGTATTGTTGATCCGGTGGGATCCTCAATAGTGGAAATCCTTCAAGTGTGAAGGCGGGGACGTAGAGCGTGGCTCGAACCTCGGAAACATATCGGCGTGTTTGCGTTTGCTCAAATTCTTCTAACTCTATCTCTTTAATTACTTGCACCTTTACCTTGTTTAATTCTTGCAAGTATTTGTATTGTGATAATTGTTAGAGTTAAATTTTAAATTCCGCATAATTGCCATTATCATATAGCCATCACCTATTCACCCCCCTCTAGGTGATTTCAGTTGGCTCACCATAGATATGATTATGACCTATGCTCTCCTAGTTGTCAAAGAGGCGATCCTGTCTACATATAGGGAAGCTGAAATTAGTTCAGAGTCAAAGATGTGAAAGGATGACATGGAAGAAGAGATGAGTTCTCTACACAAGAACGACACTTGAGAACTGATAGAATTACAAAAAAAAAGACAATTGGCTGTAAGTGAGTATATGCAAAGAAACAGGGATCCCTTAAGGATGATATTGTACGCTACAAAGTCAGGTTGGTGGCGAAAGGTAACGCACAATGAGAAGACATTGATTACAACGAGATATTCTCCCCTATTGTAAAGCACTCGTCAATTCGAACTTTGCTGGCGCTGGTAGCACAATATGAGTTGGAGCTTGACTAGCTCGATATGAAGACCGCATTTCTCCATGACGATCTTGATAAGGATATCTATATGACTCAGCCAATGGGGTTCAAAACTGCAGGTAAGAAGAATATGGTATGTAAGCTGAAGAAATCACTGTATGAATTGAAACAATATCCTAGACAGTGGTACAAGCGTTTCGATAGTTTTATCAGAGGAAAATGGTACACACGCAACCATTATGTCCCATGCGTTTATTACAACAAGCTACCTGGAGGAGAGTACATCTATCTAGTGTTATATGTAGATGATATGCTTATTGCTTCTAAAAACAAATCCGCAATTGATAAATTGAAGAAAGACTTGTCTTCTAAGTTCGAGATGAAGGATCTTGGTGAAGCGAAAAAGTGCTAGACATGGAGATTGTGCGAAACTGAAGGAGTGGCAAGGTGAGCTTGACACAAGAGGGGTATTTGCAAAAGGTACTTCAGAGATTCAATATCGACGGTGATACGAAATCTGTAAGTACACTACTGGCTCCTCATTTCAAGTTAAAAGCCACTATATCTCCAACTACTGAAAAACATAAGTATATGACTCGCGTGCCATATGCCAGCGCAATTGGTAGTTTGATGTATGCAATGGTGTGTACAAGACCAGACTTGTCACAAGCTGTCTCAATAATTAGCAAATACATGTATGATCCTAAAAAGAGTCATTGGGAGGCAGTAAGTGGGTTCTACAATACATTAAGGTACCATAGATGTTGGATTGATATTCAAGAAGAATTCCACAGGTAAGCAAGAGTGTATCAGATATGTTGATTCCAATTATGCAAAAGACATTGACAAACGCCGGTCTACAATGGGGTATGTGTTTACACTGTCTCAAGCATCGGTGAGTTGGCGCTCTATTCTACAGTCTATTGTCGCATTATCTACTACAGAGGCCGAGTATATGGCCATGACGAAGGCTATGAAGGAGGCAATATGCTTCAAGGCTTGCTCGATGACTTGGGGACTGAACAAGATTTGTTGAAGATCAATTGTGATGGTATGAGTGCTATTTATTTGGCGAAGAACCAGGTGTATCATGCAAAGATGAAACACATAGACGTCTTGTTCCACTTTGTTCGGAAGATTCTTGATGAAGATGATATTGAGTTACTAAAAATTCACACAAAAGAGAATCCCGCAGATATGCTTACTAAGGTGGTGTCAGGAGTGAAGTTTACACATTGTAAAGAGTTGCCTTCCAGTTGCTTGAGCTCGTTGGAGCTCGTTTGGATGAACTACAGATGGCTTGATTCCTTGAGCAAGGTATTTAGGCAGTCACACTGGTGCAGCCACTTTGGAGTCAATAGATACTATGATGAGTTTGGCTCAGATTTGAGAAATTTTCACCGAGATGGAGATTGTAGGGAGAGAGAAGATAATGTATGATGGAGTTTTTTTTTCAAACTCGTCAAGAAACATAGTGCAAAGATCGGAAGCCAAAAGAAGCGAGCACAGATGAGAATAGAACTTATATCAGGCCAGCAGCAGGGCTAGTCAACCGCCTGGTCGACCGGTGTGCACAAAGCAGGGCCGGTCGATCGCTCAGTCTATCGGCGTGCACAAGGTAGCTCGGTCGACCGTAGCAGGTAACGGTTGACCGCTCGGTCGACCGACTGGCGTGAAGAACTCTAAGTTGAACACGGTCGATTGACCGGTCGACCGGGTGCTTGGGTCGGTCGACCGACAGGCGTATCTGGGCGCGAATTTGTCTCTTCTTTCAGGATTCAGACTTTGTTTTTGAATTGGAGACAAATCCAATTGAGGTTTCCTAAATTTCTAGGTCTCTTTGGCTATAAATAAAGGAGCAGAATCCTCTTAAATTGTAAGCATGGTACAAATTGCATTGGTTGTTGAATCAATAAAACTCTTTCCCCCTTGCCCCGAGGACGTAGGCAAATTGTCGAACCTCGTTAAATATTGTGTTTGCTTTCTCTCTTGTTTCTTATTCTTTTTGTTCTTGGAATACTTCTCTACTGCGTCTATTGGGTTCCTCGTTGGTTGTTGCCTCACACACATCTAGAACTGAAATATGTCATAAGTTGGTCCTAATGCTTACCTACTTGAATACCAAAAAGAACATTAGAAATTGAAAAATTATATTTGTATTTGGCACGTCATTTGCACGTGCTGAGAATCTAGAGAAAGTTGAGGATCTTACCAATATAGCTGGACTAATTAAGTTTTTGTTTTGGGAGAAAATGCAGCTCAAAAGGACTTCTTACTCAGTTGCAAGAACAAGGATGTGAGGCCTTGGCTGTAACCACTGGTACAATAGATGGGTTAAACGTCACCCGTTTCACGTCGTTTTTCATTAAAAATGACGTGAAAAATCTCGGTAGTAATTTTTTAATAAGTTAAAAAATGACGTGAAAAATCTCGGTAGTAATTTTTTAAATAAGTTAAAACTTAAGACATTGGTTTTAAAGAAAAACCGACATTAAAAAAACTTTAATGTTGATTTTAAAAAAATGATGTTAAATATGGCCCTTTAACATCGGTTATAGAGAACTGACGTTAAAAGTTAACATTTTTTAAATAATTAATTATTTAAATGTAATTTTAACGTCGATTCTCGAAGCAACATTAAAACTTGGGTTTTAACGCCGGTTCTCTATGAGAACTGCTGCTAAAAGTAGAAGTTTTAACATCGGTTCTCATTGGGGACCGACGTTCAAACTCTGATTATAACATCGGTTTTTGGTCAAAAACTGACATTGTCTCACATATATGATGGCGATTTTTAACCGATGTCATATATCTGGGACTTTTAACGAGTGCTAGATAGATATCAGTTGTTTAACCTGTTAGCTATTTTTAAAAATAAATTGATTATATAAAAACTTAAAAGCGAAAGGAATAGATCGTACCTCTAGCTATAGCAATTAAATTTAAATTCTTGTTGTAATAAAATTAAAAACACCAGAACTTTTGGGATTCATTGGCTAATCTATCCAAAACTTTATATCTATGAAAAAAATGGATCTCATAGACTTTCTTATAGACCAGAGACCCTTATCTCTTAAGAATGAATATTACTTTTGATATATCCTCTTCCCATAAAAAAGGACATATAAATGGGAGTAAGATGGGCTGTAACTCCACAAAATGTTTCCCACATTTTAGGGAAAAATAACTGCTAATGATTTTTTTATTTTAAACTTCTAATGGGTCATAAAACTGAAAATGGTTATATTTTATCAAAATAAAATAATATCCAACATTCTCCCACTTGGCCCATAGAATACTTAACATGTATTAATTTAAAATTAATACACAAAATAAAATATTTTCCTATATCTTTATACTCAAGCAAAATAGTTTAAATCACATGAATCATGACGGTAAGTCCTCTAAGATCAAGTATTACCTTTCATGTATTACAATGTAACTTTCTCATTTGAATGAGAATAATACGTGGGTCATATCTTTATATGAGCTTCCAATTGCTCATTCAGGATCTATTTAATATTGTCATTCTCTCAACTTTATGTATACAAACAGTAAATAAGAAGACAAATTTGAATCAATTAGAATTTTCATATCGGACAAAAGCAATACAATATAAAAAGTATTTCAATTACAAAATAGAACTAAGTCTCATTTGCTCAACATGTTCCTTATAAGTTTTTAGGTGGCAATCCTTTCGTCAAAGGATCCACAATCATCAATTTCGTACTAATATGATCAATAACCACCTTGTTTGACTTCACATGTTCCCGAAGTTTTAAATACTTTATGTCGATGTATCTACTACGACTTTCACTTTTATTATTTTTGTCCAAAAACACTGCAGTGGAGTTGTCACAGTAAATCTTCAATGGCTTGGAGATTGAGTCAGCAATCTGAAACCCTGAAACAAAACTCCTTAATCAAATAATTCTTTGAGAATTGGTTCAAATTTGTCACTTTTAACAATTGGTGCTACACCAGGTGAACAATCCTTCATACAAAATCTTTCAAGAATTTTATTGATATAGGTTTCTTGAGACAGTCCTAATATTTCTTGAGATCTGTATCAGTCAATTCTTATGCCAATAACATAAGAGGCTTCACCCATATCTTTCATGTCAAACTGTCGTGAGAGAAATCACTTCACTTCATGAAGCAAACCAAAGCACTTGAAGCATGAAAATATCATCCACATACGGAACTAAAAAATCATTTTACTCCTACTGACCTTATGGTATATACACTAATCCATAACATTCTCCACAAAATCAAACGAAGAGATAACATATGAAACTTTAACTACCATTGACGAGAGGCATGTTTTTAGTCCATATATATATTCTTACTTAAAATTGACTAGATAGCATGTTAAGTAATATATATTTTATTGTAAAAATATAAATAAATATATCTTGTATATATAATATATAAATCATCATATATCCTTTCCTGTGGGCATAGATTATGACATGTAATATTTTTTTATGATTACTTTATAATGTGACTAGCATTTGTTTTCATACAAAATAATTCTAGACCTGTGGGCAAGTAGAATTTTTTTTACATAGTTCACTATCCCATTCTAGTTAAAAACATATAATAACCTCCCTGTGAGGTTAATTACTATATATTTTTATATTTAATTACAATTGTTGATGTCATAGATATATGTAACCAAATTAAATTTTTCTTTATCGGTTAACATCATCATAATCAAGAATACTGTGGTAATTACTTAATTAATCAAATGTTACTTTAATATGACATCAAAATTGACTAAAATTAATGCCAATAATGTATAAGTAGTGATTCCAAATACTACTTATAAAATAAGAACTTAATCTATACATGTTGTTCATGTCATTCAAAAATTCAATTTATCTCAATTAGATAAATATGAGAATTAAATAGCAAATTTATCTCAAATTGATAATATGTTATTTTAGGATCTCATTATAAGCATCCCTTTAAATTGCAATATTACAGTTTCTGAACTGATTCTGTAAATTCTGAATTGCAAAAGATCTTGAAATTAATTTGGATTAATATTGTAGATACTAAGTTTCTATAGAACTGCAGAAAGGTCCCTGGATTTAGATTTTATTTTTAGGACAGTCACAGAATGTAAATTACATTTGCATAAAGATACTGGAATATTAACAATAAGTCCAGAATCTAACAGAATTAAGTTTCTGGTATAATTTTATTTTATCAAGGATTATAATATAAAAGAGAGTCAAAATTCCAACATACTAATGATTGGATTTATCTTTTTTCTCCAATAATTAATGAGATAAAATCCAACAAATATTCTATTAGAATATGTTATCCAATAAAGAGCAATAAACTTTATTTTGCATTATACAAAATTTTCTATTGACTGCATATAATAATTTTAAGCGCATGCAATCTGTACAAAGTAATAACCATAGAGAAATAGAATTTAATCTTTCTATTTTCTTTTTTTATCTCTATTTTTTTATCATGCATGTTTAATATAGAGATATATTCAATCATGAAAGAAAGAAATTCAAATTCTTTTAATTAAACAAGAGATAATGATCAAATAAATCAAGACTCTTGTTAACAAGAGTTAAAAAATAATCACATGATTAAGTTATCTTTTTACAAGATAAGTAAGATTGAACCGATTTTTAAACTAGAGATAGGGTTCTGATAGCAAATGTTAGCAATTTTCAAAAATAAATTGATTATATAAAAAACTTAAGAGCGGAAAGAACAGATCGTACCTCCAGCCATGTCAATCAAATTCAAATTCTTGTTAATAAAATAAAGTGCACCAAAACTTTTGGGATTCGTTGGCTAGTTTATCCAAAATTTTATATCTATAAAAAGTTGGATCTCATAGACTTTCTTATAAACTAGAGACCCTTATCCCTTAAGAATAAAATTTACTCTTGATATATCCTCTTCCTATCAAAAAGGACATATAAATGGGAGTAAGATGGGTAGTTGTAACTCCACAAACTGTGTCCCACATTTTAGAAAAAATAACTACTAGTGGGTTTTTTCTTTTAAACTTCTAATGGGCCATAAAACTGAAAAATGATTATATTTTATAAATAAAATATTATCCAACATTACCATTTAATATCAGTTTTTAACTACCATGAATCATGTATTCTGTACTAGTAAACAAAGAGGATTTACCTTGTTCTGATATAGGTAACAATTAGATTGCTGTTAAATTGTGGTCTTTTCTTGTAAGCTTTGCTTTTAAGTCATTAACATCAAAGAAAGAAAAATTGCACATGGCAAGGATAATTTAAAATGATAAATAATGAATTAAAAAAATAAATATTATTTAAATTGTTAAAATCATAACTTGAACCTAAGTTCTCCTATACCAAATTCTAATGCTCAAACCATGATGCCACATTGGCATGTGATTATAAAAGTTATCTAATATATTTGAACTAAACTGAAAGTCAAATTCAAATTTCAAATTTTCAAAAAAAATTTTATTAGATTCTTACGAATCTTCGAAACAACTAAATCCACCAACTGTAACCTACCAACTAAAAAATCTGAATTAAATCCTAACCTAACAAATTACCATATCTCATCTTATTCATCCTCCCAAGAAGAAAGAAATCATTAATCCAACTTCTCCATTCTTGAAAAATCTGAATTAAATCCTTACCTAACAAATTACCATATCTCATCTTATTCATCCTCCAAGAAGAAAAAAATCATTAAACCAACTTCTCCATTCTTGAAATAGATCATGAGCGAGGAATGTATTCGAGGTATGGAGATTGAGGAGCAGATTAAGGGAAACAATCCAAGTAAGTAAACATTTTTTTCTCATAATTAATTTGGTATAAATATTTTATCGAATATCATATCTACACAATGATTATCCATGATTTTTTTTATACATAAAAATTCAATCAAAAATCTAACTAAAATACATATGGGAACATACTAATGTGCATCTTAATTTACACACACATATATATATATATTCAACACTATATAGACAAGTGTTTAGTTACATCCTAGTATTCTCATTGATCTTCTTTCTTGTACTTCGTCAATGAGTAACACTGCGTACGTGAATCTTACATGAAGAGATTAACACATTATGTTAATGTATGGCCCCTTCACTTGTTTGCTACCCGTGTCTCTACCGATTGCTGCTACGTATTCATCAAAGAACTGTCGACAAGATATATGCGACCGAATTGGCATCTGAACAATGATTTTTTTTGTACATTCAGCCATCCATAGAGCTTTTACATGTGTGTGTTTACCATATCCAACATACAGAATCTTTTCAAGTATTATCAAAACTTATCTTACAGTCTTATGATCTTCTATTACTAATTAATAGTTAAGGGAAAATATTTATACATATAATATTCTATCTGAAAATTGTCGTTTCGTCCTATGAATATACCAATGGCAAATGGAGAATGATAACTGCCCAAATTTGATCCAAAGTTTCCGTCAAGTTTAGATTTAGAAATCGAGAGATTATTAGGTTTGGTTTTGCTGTACGTAAAGTTCTTATATAAATAGTTGATTTCTTTTACAGTAATTATTTTCCATTATCTATAGTCCTTTTTCTTTTCTTGTTGTAATCACACATGCACACCACCCAAAAATGGCAGGCCTTAAATTGCAATCAACAGATTGATATTATTTTAAATATTACCCAAAAATCTAACCATATCAATCAACACCAATTACAATATGATTGATTGAAATATTACCAAAATTTCAATCACAACATGCACATGCAAAATTAATTACTCACGCATTGAAATTGTGAGCTAGCTGTTTAAAAGTAATTACACCAAGATATATATATATCAAGCCCATCAAACGTCACACACAGAGGGCCGGCAAATTTGTATTATACCTGTCAAATTTTCTTTTCTTTTAATTTTTTCCTTTTTTTTTGTTTCTTTCAATGCTTCTTTCCTCTTTTGGACCGCTTGCTAGCTCATTTCTTTGTTCCTATTTATTATGCCTTGTTTCAGTTATCTTTCTCTATTAATCCTGCAACTGAGGTGCATTTGCCCTCACAAAAGTTTTTCTTTCTTTCTTCATATTCTTTTCTCTTTGTTGCTTCTCTTCTTCAGCTATGGGAATTGAGGAGGCATGGATCAGTCTCCACAAGAGCAAACTGTGAACAGCCAAAAGGTGCTCTCTCTCTCTCTCTCTCTCTCTCTCTCTCTCTCTCTCTCTCACACACACACACACACACACACACACGGAAATTTTATTAGAATAAGATTTTTAATGATATTATTTGTATTAGGAATGATCCCAATTGTGATTTTAAGTTTATGGAGTTAATCACTCAATATTCTCTCAGAGATGGAAAACACTCACATTTTTGCAAGATGAATAATTTTCTTTGCAGTGGCAATTTGATAATATATAGTTATTTTACTCTTTTCTTAAAATGAGAATTTGCCTTGTATATTTTGGAATATCATGCTGTAAAATATATATCATAATTTAGAGGATAATTTTTTGTGTTCTCTTGAAATGTCTAAGAGAAGAAATTATACTGTAGGAGACTTTGATTGTCTGCAAAAAATATTTCAGTTGTAAAAAAATATATATTTATATCTATTTATATATTCTTTTAATTTTGATATGTCTAGTTTAATTTTTTATCTTAGTTGGGTAGAAAAATTCAAACTTAACAAACCTGTCAAGAAAAGGAAAAGGGAATTGCTTTTATTAGGTGGAATGGGAAGATGTACCATTTTACTTGATGCTGGTGGCAAAAGACCATTTCTGAAAGGTTTTTTTGCTCTATTTAATGTGAAAGTAATATCCATAGCAAAAATTATTGCCATTTTACAAAGGAAAAAAAAAACCATTTTTTCCTGATTTTCATGTAGGCTTTCACAATTGTAATTTCTAGCAAGTTATGGTTACAAATTAATTTTTTTTCCTTACTATACAAGCCCAATAGGAATTAGAATTAATTTTTTTTCCCTTAATTGACAGTTTTTTTTTTTTTTATTATCATCAATGACCATTTATTTGTGACGACAACCCATTACATTCTTAATGAATTTTTCTCAAAAATGCCTCCACTTCTTAACAATTCTATGTAATTAAGAAATTAATTGAAATACAAACGAAGCAAAACAAGAGAAAATAAAATAAAATAGTTTTTCTGTCACTTTCTTTCTTCACCCATTGGCACCAATTTTGCTCACAGGATTTCTATTAAAAATTAGACAGAAACCTAAATCTCTCAATTAATTAGGTAATGTATCCTAAAGAGTTGGCAAGTGTCATGCTCTGAGGATGAAACTTGACCAAGCAACAACATACATAAAACAAAGACAGTTTCGGATGCTTCCATGTGCGGCTCATAAAATAAAAGCCACAAATTAAGTGTATGTTTTAATAAATTTGATGAATGGTATTGGTAACAGCTATGATCTCTTGTCATTAGTGTTTTTGACCCATGCCTAGTATTTTAACTTTTCTTTTGAAACAAAAAAGATCACATCGGCTGCTTATTTTTATGATATCAGATGAGATCTGAGTAAATTAATAAATATAAAATTTGTGAAAATTCTGAAGGAAATATGTAACTGGGATGTCATCTAATAGAACTTCATTAGATGACACATTAAAACTTCAATCTCTTTATTACTTTTTCACGATCTGACAACACATCATAATTCTCATGTTCTAAAAACATATATAGGTGAATTTGAGTCCCTTTAATCATTGACACATGATTCCATTTGTTATTTGTTCTATGTTGAAAAACCCGTCAAAATTTTAACCATTTGATACATAAGAAAGCGAATCTCAAATTATGTGATTTTTTTTATATGTGTACGTCTTAAGACACGAAGATCATAATTTACAGTCGATCGTAAAAAAGATAGAAAAATTAAAGTTTTGATGCGTCATTTAACGAAATTCTCTTAGATAGCATTTAAGATACATTTTTCACATTTACCAATTCCAAGAGAATTCCAATTCCTAAAGTATGGGTTTCAACTTTTTACTATAATTTTCTTGGATTAGGTTGCTTTCAAAGAAACTTACTGTTTAATATTAAACTTTAAATTTTATAAAGATATAATGGATTTCTTTCACTGAGCTTCTCAAAGTTTTTGGTTCAAGGAGATATATGTTAGAGAAGGAATCATTTTTAGTTGTAAAGGGTTGTTGGTTGAGTAGGGAAATGGACGGTTCCAAATTCAAAACCGAGTCACTGCCTTAGGTGAGGAGATAATAGCAAATAATAAAATATAGAAGATAGAAAATTTTGAAAATTTGGAATCTAAGTAAATGATACAAAATTAGATATAAGTAAATTTATCAAAAAAAAAAGTTTTGCAAATGAACAATTATTTTTAATATTGGACAACTATTTTTTTTCAGTCCAAATAAAATGATAGATAAGATAAAAGTTGTTAAATATTATGACTTATCTTAATTAATTTAGTTTTTTTTATGAGTAGAATTGTAAACTATGACTTTACAATCAAATGATATTTTTCTCAGGTTCAAAAAATTCTTTCTTAATTTATCTCCTTTTATAAAACTTCAAATTTTTCCTTGTTTATTTCATTACAACGCAAAAAAAATTCCTTTATTCTTCCAATAAATCTTCTAGCATAATAACAGCGTGATCTTTAAAATCATCATCTTTCTTTTCTGCGAAACTTAAGAGTGATGGGATGAAGGTGTGTATGATGTATAGGTGCAGAAGGAGAAGGAGCTCAACGACTGGTTGCCGATCACATCGTCGAGGGATGCAAAATGGTGGTATTCTGCGTTTCACAATGTCACAGCGATGGTGGGCGCAGGTGTCCTCAGCTTGCCTTATGCTATGTCTCAACTTGGCTGGTACGATTCTAGTACGCTTACATTTCCTTCTTTTATTTTGTTGGTATTGACTGTTGAGTACAAGGATCACCATCGGGGGAGACGCTATATAGTACAGACGCTCCTACCATGAAGTCATGTTCGTGTTCAAAACGTGTGTATTTTAAAGAATTTATCACGTCTCTGTGTGCCGTGTCCATGCAATATAGGCCAGACAAAACCAACCCAATTGTAACTGTTAACACCCGCATCGGACATGTTAACCCGATTAGCTGTAAAATTGTGCATGAATTTAACCCGTACCGGATTACAACTGAACCAAACCCGAAACTTCAGGTCGGGTTTGAGTCATTAGGTTGGATCTAGATGGCCAGCCCTTGCCCGAACTGAGTATGCTTGAAGTTTTTTATGGATCCACCTCTGTATTTTGGGGCATAGCTAGATTTCGCTTGTCAAGTAATATATATTTTTTCAGTTTGTTATTTTTAGTTAATAGGTCATGTTTTGGTGCAAACAAATATGGTGTTTTTTTAATTTATATTTGATAATTTATTCTTTCATACTCTGGACTTGTTAAAATTAGATAATCTAATAATAATATGATGTTTCCCAACTACACACACAAAGGAGAAAAAAACCAAGGGGAAAATAAAACAAACAATCAATTTCATTTTATTCAATCAATAATTTTTCTAATAATAATGATAATAATATTTTTGCATCATTTAAAAGGAAAGGTTATGAATAAAATAAAGCAAATACCATTTATTTGCATACTTATTTTCGTTGCCAGTTTTTTTTTATATTTTACACTATTTAACTTTCGGATTAAACATAAAATAAATCTATTCAATTAAGGGTACACTGCGAAAACATTCAATCTTTTATCTGTTATAATGTGAAAATATTAATATCAATTATTTCTAAAGAAAAATTTATATATAAATACTGCATCATCTTTCACTATTTTTTATCGAATTCTTCATAATTGTAAACACGCCATTTATAGGGGCCCTGGTGTCACTGTGCTCATTCTGTCATGGGTCATCACCTTGTATACCTTGTGGCAAATGGTTGAAATGCATGAGATGGTGCCAGGAAAGCGTTTTGATCGCTACCATGAGCTCGGCCAGCATGCCTTCGGGGAGAAGCTCGGCCTTTGGATTGTTGTTCCGCAACAAGTAGTTGTCGAGGTTGGGGTCGACATTGTGTACATGGTCACTGGTGGAAAATCTCTCAAGAAGTTCCATGATTTAGTTTGCCCTGACTGCAAGTCCATCAAGCTCTCCTACTTCATCATGATCTTTGGGTCATGCCACTTCATCCTCGCTCAGCTCCCCAACTTCAACTCAATTTCTGGGGTCTCCCTCGCTGCTGCTGTCATGTCTCTCAGGTATCAATGCTTGAATAGACGACTGTATTTTAGCTCATTATCAACAAGTTATATGACACTCATACTTTCTGTTCTTAAAACCCAAAATTTAAAACTATTTTATGGTCATTTGAAGCTTCTGACATGATCCTAATATTTTAGGAGAAGGAAAATGATTTGCAAACAAATTACTTTGTGCTCTGGTACTCAGTAAAATTCATCATAAACTAACGAACTTCATGAATGAATCTCTGGCTAGTTACTCAACCATTGCCTGGGGTGCTTCTGCTCACAAAGGGAAGCAAGAAAATGTGGAGTATGGGCTTAAAGAATCAACCACCTCAGGAACAGTATTTGGCTTCCTCAGCGCGCTGGGTGATGTTGCTTTTGCTTATGCCGGGCATAATGTCGTCTTGGAAATTCAAGCAACCATCCCTTCTTCCCCTGAGAAGCCTTCCAAGAAGCCAATGTGGAAGGGTGTCCTGGTTGCTTACATCGTTGTCGCCATCTGCTATTTCCCTGTTGCTTTGGTTGGTTATTGGGCTTTTGGCAATGCGGTCGAAGACAACATTCTCATCACTTTAGAGAAGCCGAAATGGCTCATCGCAATGGCTAACATGATGGTTGTTGTCCATGTCATTGGAAGCTATCAGGTAACTAACAAAGCTTTGAATACTGATTATATCTAGAAAGAATTTGGAAAAAAAAATTGCGATAATATATTTTATTTTATTTTTGTGAAGATTTATGCCATGCCGGTGTTTGATATGATTGAAACACTCCTTGTAAAGAAGCTCCACTTCCCACCTGGTCTCACCCTTCGTTTGATTGCAAGGAGTGCTTATGTTGGTATGTTTTTTTTGGTGATCAATACATCAAAATGTTGGTTTATAGTTGATATTGTATTTCTTGTGCTTGCCCAGCATTTACAATAATCATTGGTATATGCATCCCTTTCTTTGGTGGACTGCTTGGATTCTTTGGAGGATTTGCATTCGCCCCAACTACATATTATGTGAGTAACAATCTGACATATTTTGTTCTGGAATATTAGTTGGATAAATTTCTAAAACTGATATAAATTTCTTGTGGAATTGTTTTTTAACAGCTTCCATGCATCATGTGGCTTTCTATCAAAAAGCCTAAAAAGTTTGGCTTATCTTGGTGCATAAATTGGGTGAGATTTAAATCTCCAAAATATTTCTTTTTATTTTTTTCTGAGTACGTTGTAAATCATGACCTGATCAATTTGTTTTCATGGCCTTCAGATTTGCATTATTCTTGGAGCTTTGTTAACGATTTTGGCACCGATTGGAGGACTAAGGTCGATAATAAAAAGTGCAAGTACCTACAAATTCTTCTCATGAGATGGGATCAGATGTTGGTGCTGAAAAGAGTTGGTGTGCTCAGAACATTGCATGTTGCTTGCTCTGAATTTTCGTTTTTATTGCTTCATATTATAGTCTCGTGGAATATTATTAGATTGGAGTCATTTAAAAGGAATGAATCTCTCTTTTCTGTGTTAAATAAAAGTCACACTATAGACTCGACTATGGAACTTTTGGTAACTCAGATAGCTAAGGCCTGAACTATCACCAGTGTTTATGATAATGGCATTATTTTAAAATGCTGTATATTTCATTCTCATTTATTGTTTACATCGTTGTCTCTATCTTCTTAATAACTAAGTCTTTCTCTAGTATTCAGATTTGTGTTTTGTTTTCCTAATATTTTTCTCTTCTGTGATCTTCAGTCTATGATTCGAATCTCTCTTCAGAGAGAGAGAGAGAGAGAGAGAGAGAGAGAGAGATATCTGATGTTTGTACCTACACATTTATCCTTAATCAGTCGGCTCATAATTGATTAGGGTCTAATAAATTACTGTATCAAATTGATAAAATGGGTACCATCAAATATTATCCAATTAATGGTATATATGCATTGTACGTGCCAACATACTAGTTGTCGTCTTCTTTTTTCTCCCTAAACGTCAAATTTAATTTTTTTTTCTTTTGCAAATGATGTTTACTTATTATCCTATCTGTCCAACATTTTATGTATTTTTCATGTAAATGGAAACTTAAATCGATCACTTCAAAAAAAATAACTGCCCTAAAATACTAAGGCAAACTCAATAAGTAATCATTTTTAATATGATACCATTTTAACCTACAATGTAGCAAACTCATTAATTTTCTTTTTAATATGAACGTGATGTTTACACACTGTTCTATCATTCAATATTTTATTTAACTTTAGAATAAATTAAAATAATAGACCGGTTTTAATTTTCAAAGGGAAAAGAAAAGAAGAGAATTATTTTCACTTTGGGATCGATTCACAAAGAAGAAGAGAACAAAAATATATATTAAAAAAAGGAAAAGAAAACAAAAATATATATAGTCGAAGTAAGAGGAATCTATTAATTTAAGATTAATCTTCTTTTTTCCATCGAACTATATCCGAACCCGAAGGGTAGGGTGTGAGTCTTTGTAATAAATATCCTACTCGATAACTTGTTAAGTACATCAAATATGTATCAAGCTTGAACCTCGGCTCGGACCTGTTCATAATAGGGTATGATCTGGGTCTGAAAGTAGTACTGTAAGGGGTTTGGGTCCGGGTCTAGATAATGCGGCACCTGAGCCCAACCCAATAGCATCCCTGCCCATGAAGAGTGTCATCTAGTGTCCATTGAAATGTCATTTAAATCTTTCTTTCTAATATGACAAGCAGGGGTGCAAGTGAATACAGATATATCCGATGATATATGCATCCGCATCCACTTGGACGCGGATATGGATATGAAATTTTCAAACCAGCGGATATGGATTCGAACAGGGATTTTGAAAAGGTTAGGAAAATGGATCTAGATATGTTTTTGAAATGGATGTAAATATATATCCGCATATGGATGAATTATTTTTGGATACAAACATCCGTATTCATAAAAGCTGGATATTGTAGCACAATGATTATACCTCTTTGCAGTGGCAAGAGGTCCGGGGTTCAAACCCCACTTGCACCAAGCTACGACATAATTTCTCAAAGAAAAAGAAAATTCAGATACAGAATCGCATATGGATTGAGTTTTTTTGATACAGATATCTACATATCGATACAGATACAAATACCAGCATTGGGATTGTGATTTATTGTTGTTTAGTTTGAGTTGAGAATTTCTTTTAGATTTATGAAAGGATTTTTATCTCATTCAAAATCTAACTGCAGGGATAAATTTTTATTTCACATACGGATATAGAATGGCATAACAGGTAAATCACTCTTATTTCATTTAAAATCTAACAGCAGAGATTAATTTTTAAGATTCAAATATTTGAAGGGTAAATTGATAATATCAATGATTTGAAGATTATTTTTATAAATAGAGAAGATATGTGGAGTATATATATCTAAAAAAACCCTAAAATGTAATATTTTTCTAAATTTTGGCTAAATTGCAAGAAACACACTTACACTATCAGGGTGTTGTCCCAAACCACATGTACTATTAAAAACTTGCACATTGATTCTCTAGACTATAACACCGTTAACTTTTCAATTAAAAGGGATACATGCAAAACACGCGAACCTCCTAAACTTAATTTTCAAAAACTAAAAAACCAACACCACCTCATGCTTCTCCTCCACCTCATCAAACTCACCACCATTAACTTCTCTTCCACCATTATCACCACCACATAGCCTATAGTCCCTTCTTAATCTAAACTCTAACTTAGTCTGAACCTTTCTTTTCCTACCCTTCACCACCACCTCCTCCTCTCTATCATCACTACAACCTCAACCTCCACTCCTCCTCCTTTGTGCTATTTAGGGTTTTCTTTAAAAAATAATTAGTAAAAAGTAAGATTAATAATATTATATTTAAGAAATGAATTAATGAAATAATTAGGTGAAAGGTAATACATAAAAGGTAACCAACTTTGGTTGAGTTCCATAAAAGCTAACTAGAAATATTTTGGTTTCACCATAGATGTAGTGGTTAAAATTATGACCCCTGTAATATTACGACACCTGTCAAGTCTATTAAATCATAGGCTCACAGACTTAAGTTTCATCCAACAGATCTCACCTGACCACCTGAAAGTCAGCGCGGTTTACAACCACTAAGGACATGGGGCTATAAGTGCAGATCTGGACTTTCATTCTCACCAGCCAGCATAACTTCGACAATCACGCGCCATTTAAATCAATTACAGATGGGGCGACACAATTATGATCATGGACAGATCCAGGGAGGAAATCTCGGGGGCCGTGACTCAACTCGCTATCCCTCATCTATAAAAGCCAATGTCTTTCTCTTTGGCAGAGGATCAACCCCTAAGGAATTGAACCAGTAATAGAGTGCTAAGAACACCTTGTAATCCTTTTGATTTAGTGGAATCTCTCTCTCTCCTCTCTCTCTCTCTCTCTGCACCTTGATTTTTTCCTTCTATAGGTTATTCACGTAAATTATCTGTTGTTTGCATTGTTTTACTTTCTCTCTTACAAATTAAGTGTAGATAAATTCTCCCGAAAAATTTATCTTTACATTTTGGTTTTTTCATTAAGAGCTTTTAAACCAATACTTAAAGTTCTCTCATCCATAATCCCTACCCAAAGTCTCCTTAAAAAACCTCGCCAACTTCGAAAATAGCTCCTCCCAGGAAGCGCGTCTCTCATGCCACTACTGCTGCTACCATCAAAGGCAAATCAGTGGCCGCTGAGGGCACGGGGGTTGTCCACCCTTCTTCCAACTGTTTGGTGGGAAAATTGAAGATCGAAGTGTAAATTCTTTATTTGATGGTAAAGAAAATTACAACGGATCAATAATCCTTTTACAAGAGAGGAAAGATATTCAAGCTCAAATCTCCCCTTTGTTTAGTGCCGGGTTCTTGATGTGGCGATGAAAAGTGAATCTTATTTTCTGTTGACCAGGTGAACGTCAAGACTTCTTGGAAATCTTCTCTTTGGATGGTGAACGAAGTAACACAGCTTCTATCCAATAAGAATCTCAAAGAGATTTTAGGAAAGAACAAACTCTTACACAACAAGTTGTTAGAAGAGCTGAACTCTCTTTTTCTTTTAGCTCGAGATCTTGGTCCTTTTACGGCTTACAACCGAAGTTCTTCTGATCAGATTTTTCCCGACCCCTCTTCTATAGCAAACTGGGTTATTTATAGAGGTTTTAGGGGGAAAAGTGTCCCCTAAAACACTCCATAATGGGGGGTTAACTCCCTCATTACGTGGGTAGTAATTGACCCAGTAACGAGGGCAGTTATAACCGAGACGCAGGGTTCCTTTGTAGTTGAACGCGGGCTTCGAGCTTCGCGTTTAACCATTAAGGTAACGCTTGAACTTTGCCTTTAGTTGAAATGTGAGCTTCAAGTTCTGCGTCAAGCTTTGTGTGGGATGCTGGCTCTGGGCTCTACGTCTTGGTCGTTGTGGTAAAGTAGAGACGCGGGTTTCGACCCTCGCGTCTTGGTAATGTAGTGATGCTACTGCAGTAATGCTGAGACGCGAGTTTTGACCCTCGCGACTTGGTACTGTAATGATGCTACTGCAGTAAGGCTGAGACGCGAGTTTCGACCCTTGAGTCTTGGTGCTGTGGTAGTGGCTATGATTAGCCCTGCGTTTAGAGTTTGGACTCTACTTTTTGATGACTTGTCTTCAGTGATTTTTAGACAGCTTACAGAACCCCCTCCAAAGTTTTCGATATTCTACGGTTGACTGGGACGGATTTCAAAACACTTTGGACTCTGGTTGAATTCATACTTCTCATGATTAGACTGATAATCATTTGAGATGCCCTGAGCTCGATCCTGTCTGGAATGTGGTCTTCGTGAGTGTACTGTAAAACCCTTTGAAGCTACCAGAGATAATCGCGGTGAGTGTCTAGATACGCGATCCAGACCTCCTCAGTGCTCTGAGCTGGTTGTTGGTGTACTATTGAAACAGGGGTAAACAGTCATCTGTTTGTGCCAGTGTACTATTGAACTGATTACAGAAGCAAAGACTGGATGCAAATCTTGTAGACGCAGGGGTCATGTTGCTTTAGAGACGCAGTCCTCAATCAGAGTGGGGACGCATCTATTAATTCGCTTGAAGAAACGTAGCCTCTGGAGGGACGTGATCTTTGAAGTGAAGACGTAGCTCTTACCCTGTTGACTAGGCGCGACTTTGGCCTTGCTGAAGAGACGCGACTTTTGAAGGGATGCGGTTTTTGTTAAACGCAAGTCCCGCGTTTTGGGCGCGTTGCCACATGTCCGACGAAGGGGACATCTTTCCTTTGATGTGCGAAATTCACGTCGCATTTAAGACGCACGCCACGCGTCGGGCGGGGATTAGGCCTCGAGATATGCGCCGCTTATCTCTGCGGATCACTGTTCCTATAAAAGACAACAGTCTTTCAAGAGTCATCATTAGACTCTTCGTCTTCTTCATTGAGCATTATGTCTAAGGTTAAGAAAAGTTTGAAGCTTTTTCATTTTCACCGTCTTCAACACCGATCTCACGGTCAAAATGGCACCGAAGACCAAACCTGCTTCCTCGTCCTCGAGCGCTGTCGCTCCGAAGATTTAAATGGGTGCTCCTTCCACGTAGGAGGCTCCTATTTCAGGTAGTAAAACCATCTGATTTGGTTTTCGCCATTGAAGGGGCTTAAAGAGTTCTCTTAACTCTTAAGTCTCTTTTAAATGTGAACCGCCAACGCGAGGCTCATGCCCGTGTTTGATTTTCAGACGCGGCTCTTGAATTGGTAGACAATATGCAGGTTTTACGACCTCCGCGTCTTTGCTTCATCAACTTGAGTCTGTATCTGTTTGTTGAACGCGGGCCTCATTGAGCCTTGCGTTTTGAACTCAATGCTCAGAATATTTTTAAGTGTGGGAAGTTCAGACGCAAACTTTCTATGATTCTCTCGTCTTTTAAGATCAGGCGCAAGTTTTACTGAGCTCGTGTCTGAGTCTGATACTTAGAAATTTTTCTAAGTTATGGATTTTGAAATGCGGGCTTCACGCAAGCCTCGTATTTTTGAGTCTAGACGCGGATTTTGCTGATTTCTGTGTCTGGATTCATTCCTGCGTTTGAATTTCAAACATCTAACCATTTTCTTTCAGATTCCTGACTAAGTGTTGTATTCTTTGCAGTGCGATACTCTTCCAACCCCTTATCTAAGAAGTGCCACTTTGGGCATGTAGGTGGTGTTGATCGTAATCTGACATTCGTGCTTTAGAGGACTGCCCCTATGACTACTGGTAAGTCAAAGGAGCGAAAGGAGAGGATCTGCATGACCAGTTTGGTGACCCTTCGGGAGATTATCTCTGATGGGCTATTCGAGATGGATTCCCGCACTCCGTTACGGAAGCCTGCTTTCCTCTTTGGTGACGCCATTGACGAGAATGATAGAATTCTGTATGACAGAGATTATAAGTGGCTCCGTCAGATAGGGGATAGGAGGTTCTTCCTTCCCAATATGGAGAGGATGTATTCCTTATCCTATCTTCAACATATGTCCGTTCATCGTACGATGGATTGGGATCTTTCTCGGTTTGTCTCTGGCGTCTCTCTTGGCAGATTAGGTGCCAAAGAAGTATACTCTACTAGCCATGGGAAAGATGTCTTCAGTTTATTTTTTGGGTTAGTTAGGCCTGAGTATCTGAAAGGAGAAACCCCTTAGCTTGGCATCACCTTCATCAATCAGTTTTTGAAAGTTAGGGGTGATTTTCCCATTGACTTTTGTCCGCTCGTGTGGGTCCATTCTACCGACAAATCATGGTGGGGTAGAATGGTTGGATTTGTTCTCGTCGAGCTCGGGGCTCTTCTGCAGCAGGTGGGGTTATATCACTCAGTCAGGGCCGTCCAATATGGCCTCCTGGAGCATTATAATCCTCTGACGGGCATATTTTTTTACCCCAACCGGAGAGATAGGGCTTTCTCTTCATGAGCTATATGAAGTCTCAGGGATAGTTATGAGAGATGCCCCTTATGAAGAATACGTCCCGACTTCTGAGGAGCTTCACCTTTTGAGGAAAGAGGACCCTCAGGTGTATGAGACATACTGGGAAATATTGTGCCACTTCCACATCTGCGGGCAGATATCCTCCTGGAGGAACAGGGGTGTCAAGAAGATGTCCTGGGCGAGCTATCTATTCAATGGTATAAATAAGAAGGATAGCTCAGTGACTAGTCTGGCCCCTTGCACTGACGAGGAGGTTACTGAGAGGATCAATGCCTCCATAAGCTCTTACACCACCGAGTCGAATGAGGATACTTTCAAACCCGATACAGTTTTTGAAAGTTTTTATCACCAGGCCTGAGTTCCCATTTCTAACCGAGCTCTATTGGCGGGCTTTCTCATGCTATGGCTGAAGCATTGTATGGTGCCAACACTGCGGATGAAGTAACATTGATGAAGTGGTATACCCGACGGTCTTGCTTGCCTACGGGAAGTCTATCACTCTCCTTCCAGCGATGGTAACCAGAATATAGAGCGGTTTACGGGCTCTGGTCAAAAGCCTGTGCTAAGTGGAGGCCATTGTAGATTCTGAGGGCAGGTCAGTGGTCGATTCGGAGGGAAGGCCGAGAGTGAAGACCCCTAACCCCAGGATCGAGCTTCCATATACATACTTGATGGCCTGATACGTTATGCACTGCCCTTCACTGATGACGGCGGTGCCTCTTTCTGCAGGTTTTGTTTCCTTCGTGCAGAAGCTGGAGAATTTAAGCTGGACTCACTACTATATGTTCTTTATTCGGAAATCCATTCTGAACATTTTGAACTATCAGCTTGACCGTTGCTTCCCTGAGATTGCTGATGCGTCTTACGGGGATAAGTTTGCCAACCTTGCGAGGCCAGATGATTTAACAAGGCTGCCATCGGGAGTCTTCTGGTGGTTGATCAATATTCGGCCTGGATATCTGATCTTCCGGTAAGAAAATTCATGTACGATCGAGCCTTACATGCCCAGTCATTTTGCTCAGCAGTTCGGTTATGATTAATTATATGTCGGCAACCCCAACATTGGCCTCTGCTTCAGCAGAAATTTATTTGAAGCCGCCCGGGCGTGGTACTACAGTGTAGCTAGAGGGACAAAAACTATTTTCAGCTTTCCTCACAAGATGCCCAATTGTCATACCAGCCTCAGTTTCTACACCTGGTACTCCCTGGCTAGTAGGATGTCTGGTTTCGGAATAAATACCTCTTGCATTAAGAGCATCAAGGCATCTTACGAATCAAGTTAGAGTCTAACAAACGTATGCGAGGTATGGACGAGTATCAGGCGCCGAGAGGTAAACAGGAGGGGAAGCAGGGATAGGACCAAGGTTAGTAGCACCTAAGGGTCAACCTGTTAAAAAGAGTCGGCAGGTTGTGTCCAAACGTTCCCGTGGCTCTACTTCCAAGGGTGAGCCTATCCCAAGAAGGCTAGGAGGGAATCCGAGGTTGAAGCTTCGATGCCCAAAGTAGTTCCTCCTGGTATTGAAGAGCAGGGGAGAAAGAAGAAGAGGAGGAAGAAGCCCCCGTATCGACATAATGGAAGAGCTGACACGTCAAATGGTGCAACAATTTTTTGCTTCTATGAGGTCATGTATCGACTTGGTCCTTTCCGAGAGTAGTTCCTTTGAGTTTTCCCGGATGCTTCTCGAGAATCAGATCGAGAACATCAGTCACACTGGGGTCCTTCGCAGGCTAGGGCGTGTCTGATGCTAGTTGAACAGCTGGGGAGCCACCTGAAGGAGCTCAAGACCCTGGAGAATGCTGGCTCAATGGAAGAGGCTCGGTCAATACTGAGTAAGCTCCTCGCCGCTCAAGAACACGAGCGAAAAGAGATAGAGGAATAAATGGCTGAAGAAGGTCGCCATGTCCAGCACTTCCAAGCTGATTACCAAAGATGGGTTGGCGATCAAAAGGAATCTGAATTCGTCATCCAAAGTGCGAAGCAAATTATCGCCACTGCTCAAATTACTATTGCTAAGGCGCAAGCCTTGATTGAAGTCAACGAGTAGAAACTTGCTGCTGCCCGAAAAAGGCTGGAAGATTCGGAGTCTGCCAAGAAGCTGGTCCAAGAGGATCTTCCCGCTCATTCCTCCAGGTTGGAGTCTCTTCAGGCACAACTGGCTACGGAGACATTTTTGTTTGAGGAAGAGTTGAGGGTCTAAGCTCTGGTGGAAGCTGAAAGGGCGCGTCAGCACGAGATACATCACCTCCGGTAATAAATCCGTTCCTTGGCGAAGCCGGATTATTAGCCTCCTTCTCTATTTTGTAGCACTCCTTTTGTTAAATAAGAGTGTTTGTACTACTTTTATTATTTTCGAGTCAAATAATAAAAATTGTCAAAATTTTGTCTCGTCTTTATCCTTTCAGACTCTTTTGCTGCCTGGATGAACTCAATTTTTATAGTCGTACTCCTTACTGTTTATGAAAACACAGTTCATAGTCGTTTTGATAGGGTACGGTCATGAATAATAAACCAAGCTGTACTGAGTTCATGATTGAGACGCGGCTTTCATCTGCAGTAGAGACGTGATTTTGAGCTCCTCAAGAATGACGCGAGAGTCTCAGCTGGTTAATAAGGACGCGACTCTGACTCAACAGAGATACGACTCTGGTCCTTTGAGAGGGCGCAAAATCAGGCTGTACTGAGTTAATGATTGAGACGCGAATGTCATCAAGAATGACGCGCGAGTCTCAGCTGGTTGATGAGGATGCGGTTCAGATTCAACAGAGACGCGACTCTGGTCCTTTGAGAGGGTGTAAACTCAGGCTGTACTGAGTTCATGATTGAGACGCGAATGTCATCTGCAGTGGAGACGCGATTTTGGGCCCCTCAAGAATGACGCAGAGTCTCAGCTGGTTGATGAGGATGCGGCTCTGATTCAACGGAGATGCGACTCTGGTTCTTTGAGAGGGCACAACCTTGAAGCGCGAACCTGCGTTCTTGATAAAAGGGACGTGGTTGTGGACTCTTCAGTAGGAATGAAAGGAACGCAACCCACGGGTTTATAAAAGGTCGCGGACTTGTGGACACGACCTTTGAGTCTACGCCTGACGCCGCTTCCTAAGCGTTACATGCAGCCCATCTTAAAGATCTTGTTGGATCTTTTAATGCCAGGTCGGCGTTGACGATTGGGGACTTGTGTCGTTCGATGTTTCCTGAAGTGGCAATCCACGCGTCAGCTCCTTATGGACTTAATGTTCGTGCGGGAATTAAAGCTGATGGCTTTGATTTTTATACCATTAATTATAAGCCTTATGGCTTGCCTATAAATAGGCCTCACCCCCTATTAGTCAATTATTTACTGTTTCCCTTTGAGAGCATGCGCTATGAGGGTCTTTGTCTTGATTTGTCAATCTTCCCTTTAAGGGGATGTGTTCCAATGAACAGAAAGAACTCAAAGCTTTCATACTTTTCCTCAATCTTCTCCAAAGATTATAACTGTTAAGTGATTTTAAGATCAAAAATCATCGCTTAAGTGCTTTTTACGGCTGCGCCTTGATGCATAAAGTTCAACTTCTAGAGAATTCTTTTCTGGGTAAGAACCAGTTGTCGCCATGGTCGCCCTGTGATTTAAACGGGAAATTGTATAGTAAATAGTTTAGAAAATCTTAGTCTCGTTTCAAGGTAACCACGTAGCAAGGGCTAGACGGGTCGATCCACAGGGAAGGATGCGATGGAAGCGTTTTGGAACGATCTTCTCTGTAATTCACTTGGAAAAGAAAAAGAGAGATGGATTAAATTTGATTAAGCAAAAGAAATATAGTTTACTAATCATCTACCCCAACCCAAAGTATTAGTTTCAAAGAATGAACATCATATTGAATGAAGAAGTATCCATCCTAGGTTATTAATTGGGAATCAAGTAAGATGAATAATAATGTTAGAACCCTAACTAGTGTGCACTAATAAAGATTAAACATTCGTTCATCCTAATTTCAAAGTATAGCATAAGAGAAGTTTTTTACTTAAAATTATGCTATCAAAGTTTTTAAGTGTGAACTATGAAGAATCATTTAAAGTAAACCTAATCATCGATTCATCTTCAAAAAAATCAATTTTAATCCTAGGGTTTCTAACAATAATAGATATCAATCAATTCATCTTTTAACTAAAGTAGGGTTGATCGAGAGATTAGCAAACTATAGTTTTAATTAGTTATTCATTTTTTTTCAATTTTTATGTCGAATAAGAAAAGTTGCATGAAAATGAAAAGAAGAAAAAATAATTAATCTAAGCAGAAAAACTGAATTGAATTGCAAAGAAGAATGGATAACCTTTTTATTAGATGTCACTGATCAATTACGAAGCTCCTCTCCTTTTTCAAAATATTCTTCTTCAAATAACAAAAGTGAAAAATACAAGAAATTTCGTAAAGAGAAAAAAGATCTAAAGAAAAACTCTAACTTCAGTCGCTGGATCCTCCCTCTCTATTGCTCTGCAGGGGTATTTATAGGAGATATAGGAAGTAGAGTCCCAGTACAACTCTTCCACGAAAACACGTAGCCAGTCTTATCCAAATAGTCGCGTTTCCGCGGCAATAGCATGGCCAATGGCCACGCGCTTTCTTGTGTGGTCTCCTCTGATCCGTTCATCTGGGCTCCTCCTTCTGGATTCTGTATTCAAACCTTCTATAATGAGAACTCGGGATAACTTGGGAAGCAAGTTATCACAAATCCGAATTTATAAAAAGATTTGTTTTTATCTTTAAGCTTTCCTCCCCTTTTATCTTTATCCTTGTATTGTAAGCAACCAGGTTTAAGTCCATCTCTATTTAAGAATAATGATCCATCTTATCCTTTTCCTCCTCATTTTAGCAATTAGAAGGTCTAATTTTATCCTTCCTCTTCCTCCCCTAGATTTTAAATTAACTTAAAATCTAAGTTTAGATTAGGTTAGATAAGATAGAAGCTTCTAAATTACTACAATTAATTCTACATGTGGGATTCTTGGGATTTGGGCTTCACTTGTACTTTATTTTTTTAATTACTCAAGGCCTGCACACATTAAACAATAAAATATTAGTAGCAGTGCTTAATAAAAGAATAAATAAGAAAATATGATGGCCAATGTGATGATAAATATGCACTTTTTACTCCTATCACACACCCAGACTTATGTTTTTGCTCGTCCTCGAGTAAAAATAAAAAGAAAAGAAAAACTAACCGATCCTAACTCACTTTCGTAGGAATCACGATTAAACTTAGCACGTGCAACAAGCCGTTAAACCTCTAGGTTACCCCTAGAGGACTAGTGTTGTCTCGTGAGGGTTTTCAGCAGATTACACCCACAAAATCCATAAAAGAAAAAAGTTAGTAATTTAATTAGTTAATTTATTTATTTATTTATTATTATTTATTTTTTTATTTTGAAAAGAAAAGAAATATTTGAAATATTTTTGAAGAAACTAAGTAATCTATAAGTTTTAGGATTATCATTTTTATTCATTCTTGAACTTAGTCTTTATACAATAATTTGTTATCAATTTTAGGTAAGGATTAAATTGAATTTTTATATAGCCTCTTTTGTTACCCTAAGTCATATGCATCCTTATGAATCTTTACTAGGGATTCATTAACTTGGACTCTCATGCCTCTTTATTATTATTATTATCTTCTCTCTTTTTTTTTAAATATGTATAACTCATCTAATTTTCTTTTGTATAAGTATCAAGGCTTCTTGAGGCCTCATACCTAACTAATTGACTATTAGATGTGTTAGTATATATATAGATAATATTTCTTGATTTTCTTAGGCATTCTAATTCACCCATGTAGCGAGCTTAAGGTCGGTGGCTCCCAGACCGATCGATTTTAGGGCACCGAGTGAGAAAACACCCCACGGACTTAAGGACTCAAGTGAACTAGGCCACAAAATCAAGATCTTAATTTATAAAATCACGTTTAGACGTGAATACTTATGCTTCTTGAGGCACATACATCCAGCTTAATTAGTGAACTCTATTATATATTTTTTATTTCTTTTTTATTTTATTCTTTATAAGGCACAAGAGTCTTTGTCTTAGAATCCTAGACGTGGAAGTGTATTAGGAATACACATTTCATTAAGGTAAAAATCAAGACTAATTAATTATTCAATTTTTCCTCCTATACCTAAAAAAATCCAACAATTTATTTTATTTTGACCAAGTTTTAAGAAATCCTAATCATGATTTTCCTAATTCTTAAGATTAACTTGGATTTCTTTCAAAAGATAAGTCAAAATATTGTCTCCTTTGTCAACTATATATATATATTATATATATATATATATATATATATATATATATATATATATATATATATATATATATATATATTGTTTTATATATATATATGTTTTGTATATATTTTTATTTTTTATATATTTTTATTATTATTTATATATATATATTTATTATTATTATTATTATTATTATTATTTTATTTATAAGGTATAAGGTTAGTACCCTCCCCCACACTTATCTCATGCATTGTCCCCAATGTATGCATGTATATATAAATGCATGAAATGAACTGGCAGAGAGGTAGAGTTACCGATACATTGGGTCAAAAAGACTCATGGCTGCATTTGCTTCTGGTACTGATTCCAAAAATGGTTTCAGACGTTGACCGTTTATCCTGAATACATTTCCATTTTTAGGGTCGTATATCTCTATGACTCCATATGGAAACACAGTCTTAATAATGAAAGGCCCTGTCCATCTTGATTTTAACTTTTCGGGAAAGATGTGAAGTCTAGAGTTATAGAGTAAGACTTTTTTCCTTGAACAAAAGTTTTTCTCGTGATGAACTTATCATGAAAAACCTTAACCCTATCTTTCATAATTTTTGCATTTTCATACGTCTCGTTCTTTAACTCCTCAAGTTCATAAATTTATAATTTTCGAAGTTCACCGGCCTTATCTAGATTAAAATTCAGCTGCTTAATTGCCCATAAGGCTCGGTGCTCTATCTCAACGGAAGGTGGCAAGCTTTTTCAAAGACTAGTCTATAAGGAGACATTCCTAGAATCGTTTTAAAGGCGGTCCTATATGCCCATAAGGCATCTACCAATTTGGTGGACCATTCCTTCCTGTTTTGATTCACAGTTTTCTCCAAGATTAGCTTAACTTGCCTATTTGAAACTTCTACCTACCCACTAGTTTGAGGATGGTAAGGTGTAGATAACTTGTGTGTTATGATATATTTTCGCATAAGAGCTTTAAAAGTTCTATTGCAAAAATGTGTACCATTATCACTAATTATGGCACGAGGGGTTCCAAAGCGTGAGAAGATGTTTTCTTTCAAGAATTTGACAACATCTTTGTTATCATTTGTCTTGCAAGGGATGGCTTCTACCTATTTGGATACATAATCTACAGCCAACAAGATGTATTGGTGCCCAAATGAATTGGGAAGGGTCCATAAAATCAATGCCCCAAACATCAAAGAGTTTTACTTCTAGAATTGGATTTAGATGCATCATATTACGTTTAGAAATCCTTCCTATCATTTGACATCTTGTGCAAGTTTTGTAAAAGTCAAATGCGTCTTTAAACAAAGTAGCCAATAGAAGCCACTTTGTAGTACCTTTTCGGCAGTTTTGCGGGGACCGAAGTGTCCACCGCAAGCAAATTTGTGACAAAAGGTTAGAACGCTTCTAGTTTCCTCTTCAGGAACACATCTTCTAATTATTTGATCGCTACAATATTTGAAGAGGTAAGGGTCCTCCCACATGAAATACCGGACTTGAGACAAGAACCAGTATCTATCCTGTTTTGACCAACTAGATGGTGTTTGGTTTGTGACTAAGTAATTAACTATGTCGGCAAGCCATGGTTCCGTAGAGATGACTAAAAGTTGTTCGTCGGGAAAATTATCGTTGATGGGCAGTTCGTCAGAAGGTGCGTTTGGCACACGAGAAAGATAGTCTGCGACGACATTTTCGACACCCTTTTTATCTCAAATTTTGAGATCGAATTCTTGAAGGAGGAGGATCCAACGAATAAGTTGGGCCTTCGCATCCTTTTTGAGCATTAGGTATCGAAGTGCAGAATGGTCGGTGAATATCGTGGTCTTGGTCCCAAGTAGGTATGGGCGGAATTTCTCCAAAGCGAACACTACTGCCAAGAATTCTTTCTCGGTTGTAGTATAGTTCACTTGGGCATCATTGAGTGTCCTACTTGAATAATAGATCACGTGTTGCTGTTATCTTTGCGTTTTCCTAAGACAGTGCCTATCGCAAAATCTGAGGCATCATACATGATCTCAAAGGGTTTGGACCAGTCCGGAGGTGAGATGATAGGTGCAGAGATAAGTTCCAATTTTAGCTTCTCCTATGCGCTCTACACTTGTCGTCAAGGATGAAGGGCACGTCTTTGGCTAAAAGGTTTGTAAGGAGTCTAACAATTTTGCTAAAATCCCTAATGAACCTACGGTAAAACCCGGCGTGTCCTAGGAAAGAACGAATGTCTTTCACGCATCGTGGAATTGAGAGTTTGGCTATGATCTCCACCTTAGCCTTATCCACTTTGATCCCTTTCCTAGATATCTCATGACCTAGGACAATCCCATGTTGTACCATAAAGTGACACTTTTCCCAATTTAGGGTCAAGTTCGTGCACCTTTTTAACACTAGCTCTAAGTGATGTAGACATTGGTCAAACGAATTTTCATAGATGGAGAATTCGTCCATGAAGATCTCCAAGAATCGCTCAACCATGTCAGAAAAAAGGCTTAACATGCAACGTTAGAATATGGCGGGGGCATTGCATAGGCCAAAAGGCATTCGGCGATAGGCAAACTTCCCAAATGGACATGTGAACGTTGTCTTTTCTTGGTCCTCCGGGGCTATTGGGATTTAGTTATACCCTGAGTAACCGTCTAAGAAACGGTAATACTCATGGCCCGCTAATCGTTCCAGCATTTGGTCGATAAATGGGAGGGGAAATGGTCTTTTCTAGTAGCCGCATTCAACTTGCGATAGTCTATGCATACTCGAACCTTGGTAGGTAGTCGTGTTTGCGCTAACTCTTTCCCGTCGTTTTCCACCACAGTGAAACTGGACTTTTTAGGGACCACGTGCACTGGGCTGACCTATTGACTATCGGAAATGGGGTAAATGATCCCGTTATCCAATAGTTTCACTATTTTGACTTGTACAGCCTCTTGCATGAGCGGGTTTAGCCTCCGCTGTGGGTCCCTCTTCAGTTTAACCCCTTTATTTAGATGAATTCTATGCTGGACAATTTTAGGGCTTAGTCCCTTGATATCGGTCATAGTCCAACCAATGGCTTCCCTATGTCTCCTAAGGGTTGCCAATAGGTCTTCCTCTTGCCTATTAGTCAACTTGGAGGCAACTATGACTGGTAACGTCTCTTGTTCATCAAGGTAGGCGTACTTAAGATGTTTAGGCAGGGTCTTTAACTCCAAGGAAGGAGGTGGCTCGATGGGTGGAGGTGTTAAGCTTAAATTCTCCATCTTTATAGGACTTGCTGCCCACTCAATCTCATCAAGGTTGAGATCACTAGATTCTAAATCTTCATCATCCTTTGATTCTAGTGTGATCTCTTTGTGCTCACTAGTCATATTTGTTGGCCCCGAGGCCTTCCACTCTAGTTTTGATGATGATTAACTCATGTAGTTATACTTTACTAATAATCTTGTGATGTTTAGTTTCAGATACTTAATCAAGATATTAGTAGGTGATTAGATTCAACAAAGGTATTTTGGAGCTTTCACATGGTGATTCAAGAGCCCGAGCGTTAAAGTTCATACCTAGCACTCGTTTGGAGTCAAACTCGGTGGATCACGTTTGGGGTCGACTTGGAGACGGCGCTCTACAAGAAAACCTCTGTTTGTTTTAGAATAGTTAGTTTAGATCCATTGTTAAAGATTAGATAGTGTGATATGCTCAAGTTCACAACACACACACTTGTTTTAAGTTTCATGTTTATAGGTTTTCAGTTTTTAGTTTAACCGATCTTGGTTTTCATGAATAGATAGAATCAAAACAAGTTTACATGGTTTAATATATATTAGATTTGATCTATATACATGTATGCTTCATATTCTTAGAAAAGCTTATTTTGATAACCTATTCATGTATTTGGGTTTTGTATTTTAACGAAACGTATTTTTGAATTTTAAGTCAAAAACATTGATATAATTCTTTTTATGTATATTGGATTATATCAATATACAACATGCTTAAATGCTGTTTCAATATCATGTTTTTGTAGTTGGATGAGTTTGGACAAAACGATTTTTCAATTCAAAAATCCAAGTTTTAGAAAATACGGATTTTGGTTTTCGGTAAAATTTCTAAGTAACAAAAATAGTTCAAAATGTTTGTAACATGGTTTGATTTTACTCAAACATGTTTGTTTATCAAAGTATTATACTAAAACTATTTTTGTAAATTTTTAGAGATTTTATGGGATTTTATTTAAGCCAAAAGACAAGTTTTAAATTCTATAACCAGATCTGCCAGGCCCTGGCGGTCGACTGGACGGTCAACTGGACCAGTGGTCGGTCGACCGGACCGGTCGACCGACATGCACAAGGACGTGCACGCAGGCCAGCTTGTTTGGCCGGTCGACCGAGCGGTTGACTGACTGAAGTCAACCCACTCTCGGGTTGGCCCGGTCGACCGGGCGGTCAACCGGCCAGAGAGCCGTTGCTCTCTGGTTCTGGGCGTGGTTGACTGGGCGGTCGACCGGCAGGCTCAATGGTCAGAAATTTGACCGTTGGCCGGTGACCGGCCGGTCGACCGGAAGGTCATTTTTGACCTTTCTGCTTGCCAACGGGCAGAATTTTATGGGGGTTATAAATACCCCATTTGAGAGCTGTTTTTGGATAAGTTTTTTAAGAGCTAAATTTCCTACTTATCTAGTGTTTAAATAGCAAGTTTTCAAAAGAGTTTTGGGTTCAAAAGATCTATCTTCATTTGTTTTAAAGTGTTCGAAAATTCAAAGAAAAAGAAAGTATTTGGGAATTAGTTTTTGATCTTTATTTGAATATTTATCTTGTGATTTTCTCAAGTGTTTTTCTTTGTTGTTTTATCTTCCAAACACTTTATTTTCTCACTTGAGCTTATCATATCTACCTATCTATTAGGATCTTAATTTGTGAGAAAATTAGTTTGTGATTGTGGAAACCACCAAGTTATAACCCTCCTAATTTGTGTTATCCCTCTTGTGTAGAGGTTGATTATTGGAGTGGTGGCTTTGTGCCCTATCCCTCTAGTGAGAAGTTGATTGGTTGTTTGGCTTTGTGCCCATCCCTCAAGAGTGAGGCGACTGTTTTGTGTTGGCTAAGTGCCTTACCCCTCTTGTGTGAGGTGAATTTTGTGTTGGTTGTGCCTTGCCTCTGTGAGAGGTTGTATTCGGTTGAGAGAGGAGTGTGCACTCCCGGTTGTAATTGCCCCAAATCCTCATTGGAGGTTTCCCTGTGTGGGAAGTCCTGTGTAGACAAGTTAATGAAAATCCTTCTGTGTGAAGGCGGGGACGTAGAGCTGTGTGCTCGAACCTCAAAATATATCTTGATGTTTGCGTTTGATCCACTTTTTCTAACTCTCTCTCTTACTTAGTGCATTGATTCATATTGTCATATCATATACATGCTGTGATGTTTGTGTGTGCCTCACTTGTGTCTAACCACGAGAGCTTCATATAGCACCTCAACTCTTATTCAGAGGAATCAAGAGGAGTTAGTTCAGAGCCCTTCACCGGGAATTCGGCTACACTCATTGGTTACATTAAGTGTGTTGCAATTAAGTTTTAATTTTCGCATTTTGTTCATTAGATTAGCCGTACACCTATTCATCCCCCTCTAGGTGTACTTACAATTGGTATCAGAGCCTACGCTCCTGATATTAGGTTTAACCACCTAGGAGTGTGATCTTAATTTTGCTAATCTATCATTTGCATTTGCACACTTATATTGTTTGCACACACTCATGAATTGCTTGACACCTCCCATGTTTGATGTTTCCAACATTGACATGTGAAAATTTAGGATGAGTATGTACCTAAAATCCTAGGTTTGCATGTTTTCCTTGCCGCTACCAAGAAATCCTATCTTGGTAATAGCAAGCATATAGAGGCCAATGCACAAACCCTTGAGGCACTTAGAAGCAGGTTTCACAAAGAATATCTTATGAGAGTTTCTAACTGTGATTCCGCCTTTACAGTGTGGAACATTTTGACCTCCTCCAAGCTTCAAACGCCAACCATTGTGGAGGATGAATCTAGTGGAGAATCCGAGCAACAATGCTACATGGCCCAAGGGAATGACTCCCTTCAGGTAAATTCGGATACTCAACTAGATAGTGCTAGCTCTTCATTTGATGATCTTGATAGTATGGATGCCGATGCATTAAATGAAGAGTTATCTATTGTTTGTGAGAAACTCTTAGAAAAATATGAAGTTTTGAAAAAAAAACTTGTCAATTAAATAAAAAAATAAGGATTTGTTTTCAAAACTTGAGTTGGCTTTACAAAAGAAGGTTGATATTTCAAATGAGTGTGACTCTTTGAAAACCCAACTTGAACTTATTTTAAATGAAAAGAAGATTTTGAAAAATAAAAATGATTGCAATGAGGTTTTGAAGAAAAATGAGATCTTGTCTTTAAAACTTGATTTTGTTGTAAAAGAGAATGATTCCTTGAAAATAAAAATTGCTTCTATTTCAAAGGAATTGGATTTGGTTTTTAGGAAGAACATTTCCTTGAAAAATGATATTGATACACATATTTGCCATGCTAATATAGCTTCACCTTCTATGTATCCATTGCATGCATCTCTTCTATAATTGAAAATGATATTTTCTTGTTAAAGAAGAGTGTTGATTATTTGGGCTCCACTTTGAGCCATTGTGCTTTGAACCACTCACGTTTGGAATCTATATTTCGAAGGAAACAAATTCCTCCTATGCATGCACACAAACCACGGCATACACATGCTTCTCACGTTCACTTCCATAACACGATGTATGCTCATGTGTACACATGTACACATTGTGGACGTAAGGGCCACCTTGCTAAATTTTGCTATGATAAGATACATGATGTAAATTTAGCAACTAAATTTGTTTGGGTTAAGAAAGGAGCTAACCACCATGGACCCAAAAGAGTGTGGGTACCAAAATCCACCCCTATGCTATTTGATGTAGGTGTGGGCTCTCACATGACGTGAGAGTGATGGTGCCTTGAGGTGCATGCATTCTGAGCTTAAAGAGGACTATTTAGATGCATCACTTTCAAGGGGAGTTTGGTAGGAGGACCACCTTGGTTTGAAGACAAAGAGAGTTGCCCTCATGATTTTGGTAACTATCTCTTACTCCTTATATATATTTGCATGCTTTTAGATCATTCATTTATAGCATGACTTGTTTTAATGTTCATTATGCCATATGCCATGTTTATTAGTCCTATGACATGCATGATTAGTATTTGAGACACCCATGTTTATATGGACTCATATTTAGTGTTCTCACTTTAGTTTAACTAATGTGTATGTCCTAGATCTAATGCATGTGCATTTGCCATAATGATCATATGAGTTTTTATTTTGGTTTCTATGCTTCATGTTATGATTACATGTTTAAATGTTAGTTTTCATTAAAACTTAGGTATATACTTGTACAACTAGTGAGCCACAAATAGATTATTATATGTTTGTGCTTGACTGCTCATTTGTACTTATTAGATGTACTAGTATAGTTTAATTTTGATGATTCATACATTTTAACTTGTATTCCATATTTTGTGTACTTATTTTCATGTATATGTTTAAACTTCATGTATATGTCCATTTTGTCTAAACTAATTGTTATACATATACATCCTTGAGCCATTTGCCTTCATACATATAATTTTGTGGACTCGTTATGTTTGGATATGTATGTATACTCTAGTTTATACAAAACATACATATGCCTTGAAGATTAAATTATTTTGATGGAAATTAGATTTTCTTGATTTTCATGTTTTAAGGAATTTCATATTAAGCTTATTGCCTATTTTTATGACTATGTCTTTCACACAAAACTTGTATACTCACATTATTTGATGTTTTCTCATGATTTTGTTTTCATGAGTCCTATATGAGCTTTATATCTTTGAGTGTAAATTGTTAAGTGATTTTCATATTTCATGAAATATATTTTTTATTTCTTGCTTGAAGGATTTCGTACTAGTTTTTCAAAATTTTCATATAACTAGTTCGTATTCTTCATTATGGTAAAGTTTTTCAAACAGACTATATTTTCAAACTTATTTTTGAAAACCCCACCCATCCAAGGGCGGTTGGTTGGGCGACCATGCCTTGTATACTTATTATTGAAAATCCTTTTAAACATGTGCATGAAATGAGTGGTAGGAAATATGAGTTATACACTTGATCTTATTATGTTTTTAATTGGTATCATTGGATCTTTTCAATTGATATCACTATTGACATTCTTTTTGCATACTCATATATGTTTTTGTATATGTATGTTTATACTTCAAATAATATTAATTTCGATTGGTATTCAATTTTTCATACATATATATATGCTTTATTTGTGCTTACTATATCTCTATATCTTTGAGCACAAATTTTGGTTATACTAAGCTTGATTTCTTAAATGACTATTATATTTCAATTGATTATGTTTCAATTGGTATCTTATACAAGCTTATGCATCGTTTTGTTTGGAATTTCATAAAGGGGGAGAAAATTCATATTTCACCTTTTAATTGGTTTTGTTTACCTTTGATATTTTACTCCCACACTTTATGTTAAAAATGATTGAAAAATGATATTGATTATTTTTGGTATCATATGCTCCTAATGAAAAATTACTTTCAATTGATACTAATCTTTACAATTGATATCAAGATTGTCTATATGTTTAACATCTTTCAATTGATATCAAAATTTTGGTTGAATTCTTCAACATGTTTTATTTACCTTCAATTGGTATAATATAGACATGTTTATTTAAATTAAAAAAATTTGTTTTATGTACTTTCAATTTGTATGTTTTATTTATTTTCAATTGATATCTTGATGCACTAAATTGATATATTTTTTCAATTGGTATCATAATGTTTTGATTTGATTTCACCCCTTATTGATATTTTTTGTTTAAGACAAATAGGGGGAGAACATTGTTTTATTGTTTTCTTTGACCCCTTTGTTGATGATTGACAAAAAAGGGAGAAGTATTTGAGTTTATATGCATGTTTATTGTTTATTTGTAAGTTTATATCAAAGTTTGTTTCATATTGGTATCAAGAGAGTTTGTTTGATGTTTTGTTGTTTTGTTGATATTGGTATCAAGAGAACATATTTTGTTGTTTTGGCTTATTGGTATCAAGAACTTTTGTTAAAATTTTTATTGTTGGTATCAAGAGCTTTTATTGATTATTTTTCAGTTGGTATCAAGAATTTTTATTGATTGGTATCAAGAGCTTTTATTGCTCTTATTAATAAAGTTTTCAATTGAAATTTTTATTGGTATCAAGAGTAATATTTTAAGTTTATACTTTCAATTGGTATTTAAGAACATGTTTATTTTAAAAAGGAAAAGGAATTTATTTTAAAAGTTTGGTATCAAGAGCATGTTTATTTCATTATGCATGTTTATGCATATTCATGTTTAATATTCATTGCATATATTTATTGTTTATTGCTATGCATGAGTTAAGGGGGAGCTTCTTTGAAGCTTAACTTTAATCCATGCATATATAACTTCATGAGTTTTGTCATCATCATAAAGGGGGAGATTGTTGGCCCAGAGGCCTTCCACTCTAGTTTGATGATGATTAACTCATGTAGTTATAGTTTACTAATATCTTGTGATGTTTAGTTTCAGATACTTAACCAAGATATTAGTAGGTGATTAGCTTCAACAAAGGTGTTTTGGAGCTTTCACATGGTGATTCAAGAGCCTGAGCGTCAAAATTTATACCTAGCACTCGTTTGGAGTCAAGCTCGGTGGATCACATTTGGATCGAGTCGACTTGGAGACGGCGATCTCGGTTTGTTTAAGAATAGTTAGTTTAGATCCATTGTTAAAGATTAGATAGTTTGATATGCTCATGTTCACAACACACACTTATTTTAAGTTTCATGTTTATTGGTTTTCAGTTTTTAGTTTAACCGATCTTGGTTTTCATGAATAGATAGAATCAAAACAAGTTTACATGGTTTAATGTATATTAGATTTGATCTATATACATGTATGCTTCATATTCTTAGAAAAGCTTATTTTGATAACCTATTCATGTATTTGGTTTTGTATTTTAACAAGACATATTTTTGGATTTTAAGTCAAAAACATTGATATAATTGTTTTCATATATATTGGATTATATCCATATACAACATGCTTAAATGCTGTTTCAATATCATGTTTTTGTAGTTGGATGAGTTTTGGACAAAACGATTTTTCAATTCAAAAATTCAAGTTTTGGAAAATACGGATTTTGATTTTCGACAAAATTTCTAAGTTACAAAAATAGTTCAAAATGTTTGTAACATGGTTTGATTTTACTCAAACATGTTTGTATATCAAAGTATTATACTGAAACTATTTTTGTAGATTTTTAGAGATTTTATGGGATTTTATTTAAGCCAAAAAGACAAGTTTTAAATCCTATAACCAGATCTGCCAGGCCCTGGCGGGCGACCGGGACGGTCGACCGGACCAGTAGTCGGTCGACCGGACCGGTCGACCGACGTGCATAAGGACGTGCACGCAGGCCAGCTTGTTTGGCCGGTCGACCGAGCGGTCGACCGACTGAAGTCAACCCACTCTCGGGTTGACCCGGTCGACCGGCGGTCGACCGGCCAGAGAGCCGTTGCTCTCTGGTTCTGGGCGCGGTCGACCGGGCAGTCGACCGGCAGGCTCAACGGTCAGAAATTTGACCGTTGGCCAGTCGACCGGAGGGTCATTTTTGACCTTTCTGCCTGCCAACGGGCAGAATTTTGTGGGGGTTATAAATACCTCATTTGAGAGCTGTTTTTGGATAAGTTTTTTAAGAGCTAAATTTCCTACTTCTCTAGTGTTTAAACAACAAGTTTTCAAAAGAGTTTTGGGTTCAAAAGATCTATCTTCATTTGTTTTAAAGTGTTGAAAAATTCAAAGAAAAAGAGAGTATTTGGGAATTAGTTTTTGATCTTTATTTGAATATCTATCTGTGATTTTCTCAAGTGTTTGTTGTTTTGTCTTCCAAACACTTTATTTTCTCACTTGAGCTTATCATATCTACCTATCTATTAGGATCTTAATTTGTGAGAAAATTAGTTTGTGATTGTGGAAACCACCAAGTTATAAACCCTCCTAATTTGTGTTATCCCTCTTGTACAGAGGTTGATTATTGGAGTGGTGGCTTTGTGCCCTATCCCTCTAGTGAGAGGTTGATTAGTTGTTTGGCTTTGTGCCCATCCCTTAAGTGTGAGGCGATTGTTTTGTGTTGGCTAAGTGCCTACCCTTCTTATGTGAAATGGATTTTGTGTTGGTTGTGCCTTGCCTCTGTGAGAGGTTGTATTCGGTTGAGAGAGGAGTTGTGTACTCCCGGTTGTAATTGCCCCAAATCCTCATTGGAGGTTTCCCTGTGTGGGAAGTCCTGTGTGGACAAGTTAATGGAAATCCTTCTGTGTGAAGGCGGGGACGTAGAGCTGTGTGCTCGAACCTCGAAACATATCTTGATGTTTGCATTTGATCCACTTTCTCTAACTCTCTCTCTCTTACTTAGTGCATTGATTCATATTGTCATATCATATACATGCTTGTGTTGTTTGTGTGTGCCTCACTTGTGTCTAACCACGAGAGCTTCATATAGCACCTCAACTCTTATTCAGAGGAATCAAGAGGAGTTAGTTCAGAGCCCTTCACCGGGAATTCGGCTATACTCGTTGGTTACATTAAGTGTGTTGCAATTAAGTTTTAATTTCCGCATTTTGTTTATTAGATTAGTCGTACACGTATTCACTCCCCTCTAGGTGTACTTACAATATTTTCAATGAGGTTGACCTCAAAGGATTGTTCATTTATGTCGTAAGGGTGTTTACCTAAGTTGAAAACATTGACTTCCTTGGTCATGTCTCCAAAAGTCAATCTCATGGATCCGTTTCTACAATTTATGATTGCGTTAGCAGTTGCTAGGAACGGACGTCCTAAGATGACGGGAGTTTAGGACCTAGGAGTAGACACAGGTTGTGTCTCTAAAATAATGAAATTGACTGGGTAAATGAATTCTCCTACACGTATAAGGACATCGTTGATCTCTCCCTTTGGAATTTTAATTGATCGATCAGCTAATTGGATCATAACTTGAGTTAGGTTGAGTTCGCCTAAGCCAAGTTGCTGATATACAGAGAAGGAAAGCAAATTAAAGCTTGCTTCTAAATTGAGGAGTGCTCTACTAATTTCATCTTGACCTATTGTGCAAGAAATGGTGGGGCAACCAGGGTCTTTGTACTTGACTAGGATCTGGTTGGACAATAGCTCACTAATGTTAGTGGCTAGAAAAACCTTCTTAGGCATATTTGTCATTCTTTTCTTAGTGCACATATCCTTAAGGAATTTGGCATAACTAGAGACCTGTTGGATTGCATCAAGAAGTGGTGTTTTAAGCCTAACTTAATTAAACACCTCGAGCAGTTTCTCCATATGTGCATTATTATTACTCCTAAGTCTATTTGAAAATGGGGCTATAGGTTGGTACACTTGTTTTGCTGAATTATCAACTTCAGTTTCTTTGGAGTTTTGTGAAGGTGGAGTGGAACTAGATGGAATGGACAATTGAGCTGGGTCCTGTGGCATAGATACTTGATTATCAACTTATTTTCCTGATCTCAATGTATGAACCAAGTTACACTGGTTTAGGTCTTGAGCCTCATTGGCTTGCCTAGGATTCCTAGGGTTTGGCAATGGTTGACTTGGTAGAGTTCCCTTTTATTTTTCTTGTTGATTCAGTTGCATCTCTATCCTAGTCAAGACTTGAGCTAGTGTGTCTTGGCTCTTAACTAGAGTGTCCACCTTTCTTTCCATATTGGAGAGTCTTGTTTTCATAAGTGAATTTTGAAAAGAAGGTGGAGGATTTTGGTTGGGATAATTTTATTGATAAGGAAATTGTTGAAAATTGTTGGAGAATTTGGGCCTTGTTTGATCATTGTTGTTTGGGCATCATGAGAAATTTAGATGATTTCTCCAACCGGGATTATAGGTAGATGAATATGGATTGTTAGTGGGCCTTATGAAGGCTGCACTCATATGCTCGGGTAAAGTTTGATGAGCTATAAAGACTGGACATTCCTCGAACACATGGTTCATGGCTTGACAATAAGTACAGCTCGCCGAAGGTGTTGGGCTGACTTAGTTCACTGAGACTGGTTCTTTTGTTTCAAGAGCTTCTAGTCTTCGCATCACAATAGCTAGTTTGGCTTCGATAGCTATGTTAGCCTCAATGGAATGGACACCTCCTTTAGAAGAGTTAGGGTCATTAGTCCTAAATTTTTCCTGAGTTGGTTCCCATTAGATGGTATTATTAGCCAATTCTTCATATAATAACCATCCTTCATCTTCGTTCTTTTTTAAAAATCCTCCTTGGCACATGGATTCTAATAGGGTTTTTGTTTGATATTCTAATCCATCATAAAGGGCTTGGAAAAATCGCCATTTCTCTATCCCATGGTGGGGGCATTGGGCAAGGAGGTCCTTAAAACGTTCGAAGTATTTCCAAAAGAGTTCATTGGCTGTTTGCTTATACTGCAAGATGCTTTTCCTAATTAGGGCAGTCTTGTGAACGGGATAAAACTTCTTTAAGAAGGCTTTGACGAAATTATCCCATGAGGATATGGAACCGGCCTCTAGAATGTAGAGCCATTTCTTTGCTAAGTCTTTTAAAGAGAATGGAACAAACTGTAATTTAATAGCATCTACTCCTAGGCTGAGTATTTTCATCATTAGACATACTTCTTCAAATTCCCTTATAAAAAAAGTATGCATCCTCGGATTCAAATCCATGAAATTTGGGAAGAGTGTTGATGTATTGTGGTTTGAGCTCAAGTTGGTCAACACCTTCATCGGGTAGTTGAATGCAAGATGGAAGAGAGGTCCTAATAGGATAGAACCTATCTTGCAGTGATGGTGGTTGTGTCATGTGTGAGTCGGTTTTTTGTTCGGGTGGTGAACTGGTCCTAGTTAGTCTAGATGTGAATGGGTCTCTCGACCAAGCTGACATGCACAGTTAACAAACAAGTTCACCCAATCAATCAAGAAAAAGAAAAAAATAATCAAAAATCCTATTCTAGTGTAAACCTGGACCTAGACAACTCCTAACTTTAGACTGTCTTTAGGAGGTATATTGCCGACCTTAACCACAAGTTAATCGGCCAGGTAGGTGGAAAGATCAGTGGGAGGTTATCCGTCAAAAACGTTCCTTAATTAAGTAACCACCAATCTTCGGGCTTTCTGCCCTTAATCCCCTTCCTAGGTACTGATTTAGCGAGAGTTAATTTTGAACAACTTCCTCCTTCAGTCAATCTCCTAATGAGTCCGAGTTAACCTAAGGTCAACGTCTAGTCAATTTTTATGTTAGGGTTAGGGTTGTAAGTGCGACGGAGATGATTTATGGGCCAAGGAAGGGTGATGAAATCCCCACCTTATCTTGTTTATGGGATTTGCCCTTAAATTGATTTAGTGCACATGTAAAGCAATAGACAAGTATTTACTCAAAAGCAGTAAATCAACCAAAGGTGTTTTTAGTCTGTATTAAATGCGAACGTACCTTTTCGCCAGCACTCTTCAACAGAAATTAAGAAAATTTAAAGAGACACGTGCCTATGATGCAAGAGTCTAAAATTTTTTTATTAGTCAACTAATAAGTTACTGTTGATTAGTTAGCAGTATGCAGGGTGATCACAGAGAAAACTTATCAAAGCAGTAAACAGAAAATTACAGTTTGCAGCAACCTGCAAAAATTGAGTTAGTAGTTCCTACTATAGCCGTGGAAACGCGGCTATTGCCGTTGAGTTAGTAGTTCCCTACTATAGCCGCGAAAACGCGGCTATTGCCGCGTTTGCGCAGCTAAATAGTAGCCTCTGTTGCTCTGCCTTCTAGGGTAGAGGCACAGAGTTACTATATGTCCTTAACTGCAGTTATAGTTTCTGTTCTTTGATCCTGCAAACAGAAAGAAAAAGAGAAATTAGTTTTTGAGAATATCGTGTCGTTCCCTCCCGGCAACGGCGCCAAAATTTGATTGAAACGGGAAATTGTATAGTAAATAGTTTAGAAAATCTTAGTCTCGTTTCAAGGTAACCGCGTAGCAAGGGCTAGACGAGTCGATCCACAGGGAAGGATGCGATGAAAGCGTTTCGAAACGATCTTTTCTGTAATTCACTTGGAAAAGAAAAAGAGAGATTGATTAGATTTGATTAAGTAAAAGAAATATAATTTACTAGTCATCAACCACAACCCAAAGTATTAGTTTCAAAGAATGAACATCATATTGAATGAAGAAGTATCCATCCTAGGTTATTAATTGGGAATCAAGTAAGATGAATAATAATGTTGGAACCCTAACTAGTGTGCACTAATAAAGATTAAATATTCATTCATCCTAATTTCAAAGTATAGCATAAGAGATGTTTTTTTACTTAAAATTATGCTATCAAAGTATGAACTATGAAGAATCATTTAAAAAGTGCAGCCTTAATTAAGTAAACTAATCATCGATTCATCTTCAAGAAAACCAATTTAATCCTAGGGTTTCTAACAATAATAGATATCAATCAGTTCATCTTTTAACTAAACTAGGGTTGATCGAGAGATTAGCAAACTATAGTTTTAATTAGTTATTCAATTTTTTATTTTTTTATTTTAAATTTTTATGTTGAATAAGAAAAGTTGCATGAAAACGAAAAGAAGAAAAAATAATTAATCTAAGCAGAAAAATTGAATTGAATTGCAAAGAAGAATGGATAACCTTTTTATTGGATGTCACTGATCAATTACGAAGCTCCTCTCCTTCTTTAAAATATTCTTCTTCAAATAACAAAAGCGAAAAATACAGGAAATTTCGTAAATAGAAAAGATCTAAAGAAAAACTCTAACTTCAATCGCTGGATCCTCCTCTCTGTTGCTCTACAGGGATATTTATAGGAGATATAGGAAGTAGAGTCCCAGTACAACTCTTCTACGAAAACACGTAGCCAGTCTTATCTAAATAGCCGCGTTTTCGCAGCAATAGCCTGGCCAATGGCCACGCGCTTTCTTGCGTGGCCTCCTCTGATCCGTTCATCTGGACTCCTCCTTCTGGATTCCGTATTCAAACCTTCTATCTTGAGAACTTGGGATAACTTGGGACGCAAGTTATCACAATTCCAAATTTATAAAAGGATTTGTTCTTTATCTTTAAGCTTTCCTCCCCTTCTATCTTTATCCTTGCATTGCAAGCAACTAGGTTTAAGTCCATCTCTGTTTAAGGATAATGATCCATCTTATCCTTTTCCTCCTCGTTTTAGCAATTAGGAGTTCTAATTTTATCCTTTCTCTTCCTCTCCTAGATTTTAAATTAATTTCAAATCCAAGTTTAGATTAGGTTAGATAAGATAGAAGCTTCTAAATTACTACAATTAATTATGCATGTGGGTTTGTGGGATTCTTGGGCTTTTAGGCTTCACTTGTACTTTATTTTTTATTTTTTTAATTACTCAAGGCCTGCACACATTAAACAATAAAACATTAGTGGCAGTGCTTAATAAAAGAATAAATACGAAAATATGATGATAAATGTGATGATAAATATGCACTTTTTCCTACCTATCACCATGTAATACTCAGTCCTACTGAGTTTTTGTCTTCCTGTATATTGAAGAAATTCGATCTCTTGACCTTCTCTTGAAATCTGATTGATGCGCCCGTGTTTGGAAGTCGCGTCTTTCAGCCTTCTTGATGAAACGCGAGCTCATTGACTTGAACTCTAACTCACAAATCCTTTGACGTGAGTGTGATAAACTTTGTACTTGGATCTTGAGACGCGAGCTTTGTAAATAAAGCCCGTGTTTGAGGTTATAGACTTAAAGAATTTTAATTATTTCGAGATCTCTGGACTTAAATGTAATAACCCCTGTTTCTCATACGTGGTGTGGCGACCTCTACATCTGAATTACTTCGCGTCTTATATCTCAGACGCGGGTCTAAAACCAGACTGCGTTCCGATGTGCACTGGTCAACTTCGCATTTGAAGTTCACAGCTTCAACTGCATCTGCCCTTCAGCTTTTACTTTCCTGTCTTAATAAAATTTTAACTCTTGTTGGCCCAAAGGCCTTCCACTCTAGTTTTGATGATGATTAACTCATGTAGTTATGTGTACTAATAATCTTGTGAATTTAGTTTCAGATCATTAATCAAGATATTAGTAGGTGATTAGCTTCAACAAGATGATTTGGAAGCTTTCACATGGTGATTCATGAGCCCGGACGTCAAAGATCATATATAGCACTCAAAGGAGTCAAGCTCGGTGAATCACGAAGTTTTGGATCGAGTCGGCTTGGAGACGACGCTCTACAAGAAGACATCGGTACCATAGTTTAGTTTTGTGTTTAGATCCAAATTGTAAAGATTAGAATAGTATGATAAGCTTAAGTTCACAACACACACGTTTCATGTTTTGGTTTTCGGTTTTGGTTTAACCGATCTTGGTTTGCATGAATAGATATTATATCAAAACAAGTTTACATGGTTTAATGTATATTAGATTTGTTCTATATACATGCATGCTTCAACTACTTAAACAAACTTACTTTGATATACCTATTCATATGTTTTAGGTTTTGTGTTTTAACAAAACTTATTTTTAGAATTAAAGACAAAAAATATGATATATATTTGTTTCATGTATATTGGATTTCTATCCATATGCATCATGCTTCAAAGTGTTTAAATATCATGTTTTTGATTTCAATGAGTTTTAGGAAAAATCAGTTTTCCTATTGAAAAATACATGTTTGGTAAAAATGATTAGACACAAAAATAGTTCAAATTGCATGATATTTGAGTTGAAATCTTTATCACATGTTTATATATCAATGCAAAATGTTAAAACTATTTTTGAGGATTTTTACAAGATTAACAAGAAGTTTTAAAATTATTTTCACCATGTTTTTGCAGACCAGAACAGCCTCTGCCAGGCTAGGTCGGTCGACCGCACCATGTAGCCGGTCGACCGTATCAGTCGACCGACGTGCACGGATACGTGCACGCTGGCTGCCTATTGGGCCGGCCGACCGCACGGTCGACCGATTGCATGCAGGCTAGTCTCTGTTCATTTTGGTCGACCGGGCGGTCGACCGGTTGCTGCCAACGGGCAGAATTTGACCGTTGGACGGTCGACTGGCCAGTCGACCGGTAGTGTATTTTTGGCAGATTCTGCTGCCAACGGCTATATTTTTCTGGGGTCTATAAATACCCCATTGGAAAGAGTTTTTCTCTAAGATTTTTTCGTGCGAATTTTTCCCTACTCTCCAGTGTTTTCACAGCAATCAAAAGAAGTTTTTGAACTTAAATTGAACAATCTATTTGGTGTTTTTGCTAGGGTTTGGAATATCAAAGAAAAGGAATTTTGGGAAAGAGATTTGATTCAACTTCTATATCTTGGTTTCAGTTTTTTCCAAGGATTTTCTTTGTGATTTTGATTTCCATTCCATTGGTTTTCTCCACACTTGAGCTAAAATCTACTATCTCATTCTATAGGATCTTTGTGTGGGAGAAAGAAATTGTTTGTGGTTGTTTCTTAGACCACCAAGTTGTAAACCCAATCTTTTCTTGGCTTAGTGCCCTTGGGTTGTATCCCTCAAGTTGTGAGGTGATCCTTGTGTTGCTTGGTGCTAATCCCTCAAGTTGTGAGGTGATTGTTTGTTGGCTTGGAGTTGTGCCTCAAGGAGGAGGTTGTGTTTGTAAGGAGAGGAGTTGGGTACTCCTTGTATTGTGATTGCCCCAAATCCTCGGTAGAGGTTCCCTTTGTGGGAGTCCTTTGTGGACAAGCTAGTGGACTTAAAATCCTTCTGTGTGAAGGCGGGGATGTAGAGCTGGGTGCTCGAATCTCGAAACATATCTTGTTGTTTGCGCTTGATCCCTTGACTCTTACTCTATCTCTCTCTCTCTCTCTCTCTTTACTTTGTGCATATTGATATATCATACTTGCTTGGTTGTGTGCATTTATTGTTGTAATTGCAATTAGTTTTTAAATTCCGCATTGAGTTCATAGATTAGCCATATCACCTATTCACCCCCCCTCTAGGTGATTTCAACTCTTTGGTTTCTTACTTCTTGCAGGTTCTGGTAGCTTCATTTAGTCTTCTGCGTCTTCATTGGGCTCTTGGGAGAATATTTCGACCAGCGAGCTTGTTCGATTGGCGAGCACTCGGGGAATCAGAACTCATGTTCATGGGCGAGGAGGATTCGCGCGGTTGATGACATCCGTTAAGGCCTTATTGGACATGACGCACCAACAATGCCCCAGATTTGTCATAGTCACAGTAGGTATGGTGGTGGGTATGGTCCTCTTGCAGGTCACGGGAAAGAGGACGTCACCTGTAAGGTCTCAGATCCTCCCTTCATAATCTTATTGCCAGAAGTGACGTCGAGGAAAAACCCATGCTCACTAGATGACTTTCTGGTGGTGGAAATGTTCATCAACAAAGGATTACGGCCTACACCAGTTGGTCGGGAAAAATCAGAATGTTCTTTTGTATTTCGACCTCGAGAAACACCATTGTTCTTGATTAGCGATGAGCTTCTTCAATGTTTACATCATGCATCATGATGTAATCAGCACTCGGTGGTCTCAACACTGGTCAACTGCGACATGATTCAGTTGAAGAAGAGAAGAACTTTTCTTTGGCGCTCTTCCAAACATCTTGTATTTGGAGCAGTGTAGATGTCATGAGGAGTGAGTGCAATCTTTTGCTGAGAGAGAGGGACTTCTTTGTACTCCTTTATTGTAACGCTCAATCTTATTGTATAAGAGAGCGCCTTGTATCACTTTCATATGTTTGAATATTAATAAGTGACACTTGTTCTTGTCTTCTTATATGTCTTGAATTCCCTTTTTTTTAAAAATCAGACACATAGAAGTAGGGACTCTTGACTTGCTAAAAATGTGATAATTAATTTAACAAGTCAAAGTTTGGAAAAATTCCATTTCAGGAATTTAAGATTACTGTCAGAGGTGTGATATTAACTTGACAGGAATGTGGGTCAGAGGTGTGATATTAACTTGACTCAACGAGAATTTCAGTTTCATTTGAGAATACTGAAAACATCATGGTTATAGGTGTAATGTTAAACTTGACAGTGAAGGTAATGCTAGAGGTGTAATTTTGAACTTGGTATCGGCCATCTCGACTTAATACGAAAGTTCGAGAGAAAGTCATTGTCATAGGTGTATTGTTGAACTTAGCAATGAACTGGACGCTAGAGGTGTGATGTTAAACTTAGCATCGCTCATCTCAGCTTCGATATGAAAGTCTGAGGGAAAGTGACTGTCAGAGGTTTAATATTGAACTTGGCAGCAATTTACTCACTGTTAGAGGTGTAGTGTTAAATTTAACAGTAATTTGTCAGAGGTATGATGTGAACCTGACAGTAGTTGATTTGCGATTTGAGGACTTATCATTCTATTAATGAGAATTGACAAGTGAAATTTGGAATGTCAGAGGTGTAGTGTTAACTTGACAGTGGTTATTTTACGATATGAGCAATTTTGAGGAATTGTCATTCTATTGATGAGAAATGACAAGTGAACTTGGAATGTCAGAGATTTAATTTTAACTTGACAAGAATTTAAAGACTTGTGACTCCATGTAGAGGAGAGAGAAGTGAAGTTGGCACTCGCTAGGGAGTATTAAAATTTTTCATTGTCAGAGGTATAGTGTTAACATAGCAATGATTGCATTTGTGGACCTACCCTTGTAAGAAAAAGAATTGGTAGGAGATTTTGGGTGAAAAGTAAAATGAACTGTCAGAGGTTTAATATTAACGTGACAATCGTTGATTTCTAAGACATAGGAAATTTACCGTTAGAGGTGTAGTATTAAACTTAACAGCAATGATTTCTAATGAGTTTTATTGTTAGAGGTTTATTATTAACTTGACTGAATCCACTGGGGATTGGAAAATCTGATTTGTCAGATGTTTATTATTAACTTGATTGAATCCACTGGGAATTGAAAAATCTGATTTGTTAGATGTTTAATATTAACTTGAAAATCTCAATTTATTTCATTAGGAAGATAAACACAAGTATTTTTGTGGCCCTACCATTCTGTGGGTGAGAATTAGTAGGAGATTTGGGGGAGAGAGGATGGGACCAAGTCCCTTAGGATTTTTATCAAACCCTCAGCTATCAACAGATTTGGTATACCTTTACCAACTACCGTTTGAGTTGGGCTAGCCATGCTATTCCCCTCAGTATGATGAGTTGTCAAAAACTTATGTTGGACTTGAAAGCCAATATTTTCCTCTATCCTTGGCCATTGGAGGCGTAGGATGTCAATAGAAGAGTAACTAAGTTGAAACTGAAGTCTTGCATTTTGTATCTTCCTTAATATTTACATCATGCAACATGATGTGACCATTGCTTGATCAGCTTGACACTGGTCACCGTGATGTGATCAAATGAAGGAAAGAAGCTTTGCTTGGATCTGGAACTTGATCAAAGGTGTAGTATTAACCTGATCAGGAGAAGAGTGCTATTAGGGATAGTATTTCTTCAAGAACTTGTCGTTGATTGGCCTCATAAGTATATCACCGTCTGAGGTTATGAGGCGATATGCTCCATTTGGGTAGACCGACTCTACTACAAATGGTCATTCCCATTAAATTTTCCTTTGGTCTTATGCATCATCACTATAGGTCTTTTGACGGCTAAGACAAGGTCGCCTTTCTTGAAAGTTCGCTCCTTGACTTTCTTGTTGAAAGCTCTGGTGGTTCGAGCTTGATAGAGCTCGATTTGCTGTTGAGCTTGCAGACGTTTATCGTCCAAAGCCTCCAGCTCTTGGAGTCGCAGTCGATATTTCTCCTCATTTGTCATCTCTGCTGTCAATGCGACACATAGAGATGGGATTGGAATTTCTAATGGGAGTACGGCTTCACACTCATATACCAAGGAGAAAGGTGTAGCCTTCATCGAGGTTCGAACCGTCGTGCGATAGGCCCATAAGCATTCACCTAACTTGTCGTCCCAGTCACGTTGGCTTTTTGAGACGAATTTCTTGAGAAATTTTGCAATAGTCTTGTTGAAAGCTTCTGTGAGGCCGTTAGCGGCTGGGTAATATGCCGTTGAGGACACACTCTGGATTCTGAACTTGTTGTAGAACCTCTGAAAAGCCTGGCTAACGAACTGGGGCCCATTATCATGAACAATCCGTCGTGGTACACCAAAACAGTAAATGAAGTGATGTTTAACGAATTTGATCACGTCAGATGCCTTTACCTCCCTCAAGGGAATAGCTTCAGCCCATTTAGAGAAATAATCAGTTATAGCTAAGATGAACCGATATCCTTTGGATGAAGGTGGGCTTGATAGGGTCGACCACATCCATTCCCCACATGTCAAATGGCCAGGTTGAGGTTGTAGAGCGAAGATATCTTGGTGTTTGATTGATGAAGTCACCATGGACCTGACAGGCGTGACATCGTTTAGCGTAAGTGATGGCGTCCGGGATCATCTTAGGCCAATAATATCCCAATTTTTAGAGTCATCCCCAAGCTTCAGACCGGGCTGATGAGCTCCACACATGCCATCATGCTCTTCTTTGAGTACTTCTTGTGCCTCCTTTTGTGACAGACAGCGGAAGAGGATCCCATCCTGTGATCAGCGTTACAGTATTCGCGTGATCACATTATAGTAGAATTTGTGGGCTTTCCTTCTAATGTAAGCCACCTCATTCGGATCATCAGGCAGGATGCCGTATAATGCATAGTCGATGTAGGGGAATCACCAATCCCTAGGCTCTGCTCCTGTTGAAGTTTCTAGAGCTTCTTTGGCTTGACAGTCTCCTATCAGCTTTTGGTGATCTTCAAAAATGACTCTTGGGCAATACAAGTCGTGGCTGTAGACAAGTTTTTCTCTACTACCCCAGCTGGAAGGGCTAAAGAGGTAGCAAGAGATGCCAATGCATCTGCGTGCGCATTTTGCTTGCGTGGTACATGGTCGATGTAAAAGTTTTGGAACCTCACGGCCATGTGAATAGTTGTGTTGTAATAGGGTACTAAGTCTTCATATCTGACTTCGTACTCCCTGCGAACTTGGTTAACGATGAGTTTAGAGTCACCGTATGCTTCGAGATTTTTAACGCCAATCTCAACGACAATTTGCATCCCAATTAAGAGGGCATTGTATTCCGCTACATTATTGGAATAGGGTTCAGTTAATGAGAATGCTCGAGGGATCACATAGTTCTATGGGGGAGACCAGTACTACCCCCACTCCTGCAATGATATGCCCTTGTAGACCTGTTCTTGATGCACTGTCGAAGAAGAGTTGCCACACCTGTCTTCCAAAAGATGTTTGGGTCGCACAAACTTCAGCGACTTCGTCTGGGAGCACCTCGTAAAGTTCGGTTGCTCTCAGATCTGGATGCTTAGCCAGGAAATCGGCCACCAATTGTTCCTTCACGTCTTTTTGTGGTTGAAAGCGCATCTCATATTGGGATAGCAGTATGGCCCATTTTACCAATAGACCATTTAGTGATGATGGCTTCGTCATGAGCAACCTCAAGGGGTGACTTTTGATATGACATTTATAGTCTGGCCCACCAAGTAGTGTCGCATTTTCTGGATAGTGAACACCAACGCCAAACATTCCTTTTCGATCAGGTTGTACTGACACTCGGCTCCGATCATAGTTCTGCTCAGATATTAGATTGTCTGCTCATGTCCTTGATCATTATTCTGCGCTAGTAAAGCTTCTAAGGAATGATCCATCGCTCGGACATATAGAAGGAAAGATTTTCCTGAAACTGGAGCTATAAGTACGAGTGGTTGTGTGAGATATCGTTTGATTTCCTCGAACGCTTGTTGGCAAGCATCATCCCAGATGAACGAAACACCCTTCTTCATCAATCTGGTGAAGGGTTGGCATCTTCCGGCGAGATTTGAGATAAACCTCCGGATGTACGCTAGTTGCCCTTGCAATCCTCTAAGCTCCCTGAGATTCCTTAGAGGTTGCATCTCCTGGACAGCGCGGACTTTTCTGGGTCTAAGTGAATTTCTTTGGATGTTACCACAAACCCTAGGAATTTACCGCTGGCTACCCCCAAGAAAGATTTAGTGGGGTTCATCTTCAACTGATGTGCCCGCATGATTTCAAAAACTGTCTTCAAATCTGCTATATGGTCGCCCTTGGCGTGGTTTTTCACTGCAATGTCGTCAACGTAGCATTCCACTATTTTACGCATGTGTTCACAGAAAATTGCATTCATAGCTCTCTGATATGTTGCCCTAGCATTTTTCAGTCCGAAGGGCATGACAGTATAGCAATATATCCCCAGTGGTGTCCTGAAAGAAGTATGCTTTTCATCGTCAGGGTACATTTTGATTTAATTGTACCCTGAGAATTCATCCATGAAGGACATTCGTTCAAACCCGCAAGTCAATCATGACATCTGTGATTGGGAGAGGGAATTCGTCTTTGGGACATGCCTCGTTTAGATCGTGAAAATCGATGCAAATCTGGATCTTCTCATTTTTCTTGATAACGGGGACGATATTGGCTACCCAATCAGGGTGTTGCTTCTCCCTAATGAAGCCAGAGTCTATAAGCTTCTTGACTTCTGACTGGATTGCTTCTATTATTTCTAGACGAAACCGTCGCTGTTTCTATTTGACTAGCTTCACGTCTGAATTAATTTAAGGCGATGCATAGCCACTCGAGGATCAAGCCCAGGTATGTCCTCGTATTTCCAAGTAAAAACGTCTATATACTCCCGCACAAGAGATATTAAATATTCTTTCTCGGAGGATGATAGGCTTTCGCTTATAAAGATGGGCTTAGAATTATCCTCATTTCTCAGATTAATCTGGGTAACTTTATCCTCCGTGGGTGGTTCGCGTTGTTCAAAGTGAACATCCCAGAGAGTATTTAGGTGCTTGATCCAAGGATCTGTATCAGACTGGATCGTTTCTTCATCTTCGTCTTCCAGATGGCTTGTTGACACCATGTTTACTGAAAGTTCTCTGAAGAGTTTGCGCATACTAACGTCTGACTCCCACTATGACGTGCCAGACGAGTGATTATGGTATAATGACTCTTCAGACTCAGAGGCTGACGGAATTGGAGTTGACACATAGCCCAAACCCCTGCGAGTTGGATGGTAATAGTCAGGGGTCTTCCTTTCGGAATGAAAGATTGAAGTAGTGTTCTTCTTTCTTTGCCGAAGTTCAAATTAGGACCATTTGTTAGATCATATCCCATCCTCCCCATCATTCTGAGTACACTTGGCTCATAATGAGAGAACTGAGGAGATTCATTCTCGCTTTTTGAGTCTTTGTGAGACATCTATTAAGACTCAATTCTTCTGAAAAGAATTGATTTTTGGCCTCTGCGTCTTGCTGGAACCATGAATACTGATTCTTGCGCATCACCGACATCTTGGTACGTTTTGAGGGATGACTTCATTGGTACATGCAATGATGTCAGAGCGTCCATTGCCGATCAGGGTGTTGGCCCAGAGGCCCTTCACTCTAGTTTAATGATGATTAACTCATGTAGCTATAGTTACTAATAATCTTGTGATATTTAGTTTTAGATATTTGATCAAGATATTAGTAGGTGATTAGCTTCAACAAAGGTATTTTGGAGCTTTTACATGTTGATTCAAGAGCTCGAACGTCAAGATCGCATCTAGTACTCGGTTGGAGTCAAGCTCGGTGAATCGCGTTTGGATCGAGTCTCTTGGAGAAGGAGTTCTACAAGAAGACATCGGTTTGTTTAGTCAAGATTGTTTAGATCTTATTGTAAAGATTAGATAGTGTTGATATGCTCAAGTTCACAATACACACACATGTTTTAAGTTTGTTGGTTTTTTGGTTTTCAGTTTAACTGATATTGGTTTTCATGTCAAAAATATAGATATAAATATTTACATGTTTATTGGATTCTATCCATATACAATATGATTCAAAGTTGTTTCAATATCATATTTTTGTATTTACATGAGTTTTGGAGAAAACGGTTTTCCATTTCAAAAACTCTAAGTTTGGAAAATACTGATTTTGGTTTAAGGTAAAATTTTCATATTATAAAAATAGTTCAAAATGTTTGTAACATGTTTTAATTTTTACTCAAACATGTTTGTATATCAAAATATATTACTGAACTTATTTTTGTAGATTTTTAGTGAATTTATGGGATTTATTTGAAGTTAAAAAGCCAAGTTTTCAAATCGCTAATTAGCTGGACTGGCTTTCTGCCAGTCGACCCCGTGCACAAGTGTGCACGCCAGCTTGGGCTGGTGGACTAGTCGACCGGGCGATCGACCGTCCAGAGAGTTCTGCTCTCTGAAAATGGCCCTGGTCGACTGGCAGAGAGCTCTGCTCTCTGTATCCAGTTCCGGTCGACCGGCCGGTCGATCGGCCAGAGAGCCGCTGCTCTTAATTTCCAGGTCCGGTCGACCGAGTGGTCGATCGGTGGCACAACGGTCATAAAAATGACCGTTGGCGGTTGACCGGGCGGTCGACCGGAAGGTCATTTCTGACCTTCCCTGACTGCCAACGGGCAGAATTTTTTTTGGGCTATAAAAACCTACTTCTTTGAACTGTTTTAGCTAAGTTTCTCAAGAGCAAAAATCTTGATCTTCTTAAGTGTTTTAGCTACAAGTTTTAAAAGAGTTTTTGGGTTTAAAAGATCAATCTTCATTTGTTTTAAAGTGTTGGAAAAATCAAAGAAAAATAGAGTATTTAGGAATTAGTTTCTGATCTTTATTTCAACATCTATCTTGTGATTTTCCTAAGTGTTTTTTTTGTTGTTTTCATTTCCAAACACTTTTCATTCTCACACTTGAGCTATTATATCTATCCTATCTATTAGGATCTAGTTTTGTGAGAAAATTTGTTTGTGGTTGTTGATACCACCAAGTGTTGTAAACCTCCTTTCTTTGTGATATCCCTCTAGTGAGAGGTGATTATGTTGATATCCCTTTAGTGAGAGGTGATTGTGGAGGTTGTGTTGTTATCCCTCTTAGTGAAGAGGTGATTATTGGAGTTGTGACTTACTGTCTTATCCTTTAAGTGTGAGGTGATTGTTGTTTGGCTTTGAGCCATTATCCCTCTAGTGAGAGGTTGATAGTTGTTTGGCTAAGTGCCTATCCCTCTAAGTGTAGAGGTGATTTGTGTTGTGCCTTGCCTCTTGTGTAGAGGTTGTGATATTGGAGAGAGGAGTTGTGTACTCCTGGTTTGTATTACTCAAATCCTCAGTGGAGGTTCCCTGTGTGGGAATTCCTGTGTAGATGATATAGTGAAAATCCTTCTGTGTGAAAGCGGGGACGAAGAGCAGTAGCTCAAACCTCGAAACATATCTTGGTGTTTGAGTTTGATCCACTATCTCTAAACTCTCTCTCTTATATTGTGCATTGCATCATATTATTCATATCATATATATGCTTGGGTTTGTTTGTGTGCCATACTTGTATTAAACCAAGAGAGCTTCATATAGCACCTCTACTCTTATTTAGAGGAATCAAGAGGAGTTAGTCCAGAGCCTTTCACCGGGAATTCGGCTACACTCTTTAGTTATATTAAGTGTGTTGCAATTAGTTTTTAAATTCCACATTATTTGTTATTAGATAGCCTTACACCTATTCACCCCCCTTTTAGGTGTATTTCAATTGGTATCAGAGCCTACGCTTCTGATATTAGGTTTAACCACTTAGGAGTGAGATCTTGGTTAGCTAATCTAGTATTTGCATTTGCACACTTATTTGTTTACACACACTCATGGATTATCTTGCGCCTCGCATGTTTGATGTTTCTAACATCAATATGTGGAAGCATAAGATGAGTAAGTACCTAAAATCACTAGGATTGCATGTTTTCCTTGCCGCTACCAAAAAATCTTATCTTGGTAATAGCAAGCATATAGAGGCCAATGCACATGCCCTTGAGGCACTTAGAAGCACTTTAAGCAAAGAATATTTGTGTATTGTTTCTCATTGTGATTCCGCCTTTGCAGTGTGGAACACCTTGACCTCTCCCGTGCTACAAACGACGAAATATGTGGAGGAAGAATCTAGTGGAGGAGAATCCGAACAACATTACTACATGGTCCAAGGGAATGACTCCCTTGAGGTACATTCGAAAACTTAACTAGATGATAGTGCTAGTTCTTCCGGCGATGATCATATTGATGCCGATACTTTAAATGAAGAACTCTCTATTGTTTGTGAAAAACTATTAGAAAAATATAAACTTTTGAAAAAGAAAAGTTTTACATTAAATAAAGAAAATGAGGATTTGATTTCAAAACTTGATTTGTCTTTGCAAGAGAAGGTTGAGATTTCTAATGAGAGGGACTCTTTGAAATCCCAACTTGAACTTGCCCTAAAAGAAAATGAAATTTTGAAAAATAAAAATGATTATGAAAATGTTTTAAAGAAAAATGAGGTTCTATCTTCAAAACTTAATTTTGTGTTAAAAGAAAATGAATCTTTGAAAAATAAAATTATTTCTGTTTCAAAGAAATTAGATTTAATTTCTAATGAAAATATTTTCTTGAAAAATGATTTAGATACTCATGTTTGCCATGCTAGTGTAGCTTCATCATCTAGCATACCTATTGCATGTTTCACCTCTTCTTCCATTATTGAAAATGATATATCCATGTTAAAGAAGAGTGTTGATTGTTTGGGCTCCACTTTGCCATGAATCACACACGGTTGGAATTCATGTTTCGAAAGAAACAAGTTCCACCTATGCATGCACACAAACCATGGCATACACATGCTTCTCATACTCACACTCATGACGCCATGTATGCTCATGTATACACTTGTACACATTGTGGACGTAAGAGCCACCTTATAAAATTTTGCTTTGATAGAATTAATGATTTAAATTTTGCAAATAGATTTGTTTGGGTTAGGAAAGAAGCTAACCCCCATGGACCCAAAAGAGTATGGATACTAAAAGTCACTCCTATTTTATTTGACATAGGTGTGGGCTCTCACATGATGTGAGAGTTGTTGGTACCTTGAGGTGAATGCGTTCCGAGCTAAACGGTGATAATTTTGGATGCATCACTTTCAAGAGGAGTTTGGTGGGAGGACCACCATGGTTGGAGATATATAGATGAGCCCCTCTTGGTTTTGGTGACTATCTCTTACTCCTATTTTTGTTTACATGCTTGCATATTGTTGATTTTAGCATGTTTTGATATTTTATGATTATATGTTAAATGTCATGATAATTAGACTTGTGACATACATGATTACTATTTGAGATACACCCATGTTTAAATGGATTATACTTTTGTGTTCTCAGTATGGTTTAACTATTGTGTATATCATAATTCTAAATCATGTGCATGTACATATTAATCATGTTGGTTTATGTTTTCATTTTACACTTCATGTTTTGATTACATGTTTAAATGTAGCCTCATTAAAATTTGTGTATATACTTATACATCTAGTGAGTCATAAATTGATTATTATATGTTTTTTGCTTAAATTGATCATTTGTACCCATTAGACGTACTAGTATAGCCTAGTTTGATGACTCATACATTTTAAACTTGTATTCCTATTTTGTATATGTTTTCATATGTTTACTTCATGTATATGTTAAATTGTTCAAAACTTTGGATATACATGTATACCCTTGAGTCATTTGTTTTTCATGTAAATTTTATTATGGACTCATTTGTATTTAGGATGTGTATGTGTACCTTTAGATTTAGACAAAACATACATATGTCTTGGACTAGTAATTATTTTGATAAAAATTAGATTTTCATGTTTTTCACGTTTATAAGGAATTTCACATTGAGCTTAATGCCCATTCTCATGATTTTGTTAATTATATGATTCTTACACTCACATTACTCTTGTTTACTTATATTTCTATTTCACGAGCATATATGTGTTTTTTTGACTTTGAGTATCGATGATCGTGTGACTTACATATTTCTCATGGAATATATTCTTATTTTACTCCTTACTTGAAAATTTCGTACTAGTTTTCAAGATTATCATAAAACAAGTTGCGTATTTTTTCATTCTGGAAGTGTTTTCAATTATGCTAAAATTATTTTCAAACTATTTTTGAAAACCCCTTCCATCGATGGGCGGACGGATGGGCGACCATGCCTTATGAGCTTAATTGAAAATCTTTTTAACATGTGCATGAAAGGAAAAGTATTATGAGTTATACACTTGATCCTCATTGTGTTTTCAATTGGTATCATAATTGATATTTATTTTGTATACTCATATGTTTTCTATATATGTATGCTTCAACTTTCAAATAGTATCAATTTCGATTGGTATTTACATTTTCATACATATATATGTAATTTGATCGTGCTTACTATATCTTTACATCTTAAAGCACAAATTATGTTTATGCTAAGCTTGATTTAATACTTAATGACAATTTTTCAATTGGTATCTCATACAAGCTTATGCATAATTTTTATTGGTATTTCATAAAGGGAGAGAAAATTCATATTTTATCTTTCAAATTGTATCTTTTCACTAGATTCATTTTCAATTGATATCCTGCTCCCATCTTTATGATGAAAAATACTTTATTTTGGTATGTACTAACATTTTCAATATTGTATCATATTTCATTTACATTAGTATCTATATGATATGAGTTATGTTTACGTAAATCATTTGATTTTTATTTTCAATTGGTATCAAAAATTACAAGACAAATTTTTTTGGTATCAAGTTACTTTGAAATTGATTGTCACTTTTAATTGGTATCGAGATTTTCTTTATGTTTATATCTTTCATTGGTATCAAAAATATACAATGTGTCATTTTTTATTGGTATCAAAATTTACAAGATTTTTTTATTGGTATCAAGATATTTTCACATTGGTATCGTTTAAGTATCTCAAAATTTTTTATTTACTTTCACATTTGTATCTTTTGGTATCTTCAAAATGTTTTATTTATTTTCAATTGGTATCATAAATTGGTATCATGATGTTTTGATGTATACCTTTATCCTAAATTGATATATCTTTCAATTGGTATCATAATGTTTGATTTATATTGCTTATATGTAAGGGAAGATTAACATCTTCTTTATATATATAGCTTCATGTTAAGTGTAGTCATATTGAAGTGATTGACTTTTCTTTGGTATGTAGTATACGTGTGTAGTATGAGCTTCACATCTTCTTTTATATATTGCATATTATGCTTTATGTGGTATGGTTTAGTCATCTCTTTTCATATAAATGCATGTATGCAGAGGGAGTTAACTTTATGTCTCTCCTCTTCATGAATATATATCGCCTATATATATCTTATTGTTTGATTTGTTTTTACCTCTTGTTGATGATTGACAAAAAGGGAGAGAGAAATTTAGAAAATGATTTTGAGTTTATATGCATGTTTTTTACAATTGGTATATGCATATATGTTTTTGGTTTATACAAAAGGGGAGAAGCATTCTTCACTTATGCATGTTGTATTGAGCATTCATTGCATATCCTTATTGCTATGCATGAGTTAAGGGGAGCTTCTATGAAGCTTAACTTTAATCCATGCATATATAACTTCATGAGTTTTGTCATCATAAAAAGGGGGAGATTGTAGGCCCAGAGGCCCTTCACTCTAGTTTTGATGATGAATAACTCATGTAGTTATAGTTTACTAATAATCTTGTGATATTTAGTTTCAGATATTTGATCAAGATATTAGTAGGTAATTAGCTTCAACAAAGGTGTTTTGGAGTTTTCACATGTTGATTCAGAGCTCGAGCATCAAGATCGCATCTAATACTCGGTTGGAGTCAAGCTCGGTGAATCGCGTTGGATCGAGTCTCTTGGAGAAGGAGTTCTACAAAAAAACCTCAGTTTGTTTAGTCAAGATTATTTAGATCTTATTGTAAAGATTAGATAGTGTTGATATGCTCCAGTTCACAATACACACACAGTTTTAAGTTTGTTGGTTTTCGGTTTAACTGATATTGGTTTTCATGTCAAAAATATAGATATAAATATTTACATGTATATTGGATTCTATCCATATACAATATGATTCAAAGTTGTTTCAATATCATATTTTTGTATTTACATGAGTTTTGGAGAAAACGGTTTTCCATTTCAAAAACTCTAAGTTTGGAAATACCGATTTGGTTTAGGGCAAAACTTCCATATTACAGAAATAGTTCAAAATATTTGTAACATATATTTGATTTTTACTCAAACATATTTGTATACCAAAGTATATTACTAAACTTATTTTTGTAGATTTTTAGTGAATTTATGGGATTTATTTGAAGTTAAAAGCCAAGTTTCAAATCCCTAATTAGCTGGACTGGCTCTCTGCCGGTCTACCGGACGGTCGATCGCAGCAGAAGTCGGTCGACCGGTCCGGTCGATCGACGTGCACAAGCGTGCACGCCAGCTTGGGCTGGTGGGCCAGTCGACCGGGTGGTCGACCGTCCAGAGAGTTCTGCTCTCTTGAAATGGCCCCGGTCGACTGGCAGAGAGCCCTGCTCTCTGTATCCAGTTCTGGTCGACCGGCCGGTCGATCAGCCAGAGAGCCGTTGCTCTCAGTTCCAGGTCCGGTCGACCGAGTGGTCCACTGGTGGCACAACGGTCATAAAAATGACCATTGGTCGGTCGACTGCCCGGTCAACCGGAAGGTCATTTCTAACCTTTCCTGACTGCCAACGGGCAGAATTATTTTGGGCTATAAAAACCCACTTCTTTGAACTGTTTTAGCTAAGTTTCTCAAGAGCAAAAATCCTGATTTCTTAAGTGTTTTAGTTACAAGTTTTGAAAGAGGTTTTTGGGTTTAAAAAGATCAATCTTTATTTGTTTTAAAGTGTTAGAAAAATTAAAGAAAAATAGAATATTTGGGAATTGGTTTCTGATCTTATTTCAACATCTATCTTGTGATTTTCTCAAGTATTTTTCTTTGTTGTTTTCATTTTCAAACACTTTTCATTTTCACACTTGAGTTATTATATCTATTATCTATTAGGATTTAGTTTGTGAGAAAATATGTTGTGTTGTTACCACCAAGTTTGTAAACCCTCCTTTCTTTGTGAAATCCCTCTAGTGAGAGGTGATTGTATTGATATTTTAGTGAGAGGTGATTGTGGAGGTTGTATTGTTATCCCTCTTAGTGAAGAGGTGATTGTTTGGAGTTGTGGCTTAGTGCCTTATCCCTCAAGTGTGAGTGATGTTGTTTGGCTTTGAGCCATTATCCCTTTAGTAGAGATTGATAGTTGTTGGCTAAGTGTCTATCCTCTAAGTGTAGAGGTGATTGTGTTGTGCCTTGCCTCTTGTGTAGAGGTTGTATTATTGGAGAAAGGAGTTGTGTACTCCCGGTTTGTATTACCCAAATCCTCAGTGGAGGTTCCTTATGTGGGAAGTCCTGTGTGGACGATATAGTAGAAATCCTCCTGTGTGAAGGCGGGGACGTAGATGGCCGAACCTTGAAACATATCTTAGTGTTTGCGTTTGATTCACTATCTCTAAACTCTCTCTCTTCTATTGTGCATTGCATCATATTGTTCATATTATATATATGCTTGGGTTTGTTTGTGTGCTATACTTGTGTTAAATCAAGAGAGCTTCATATATCACCTCAACTCTTATTCAGAGGAATCAAAAGGAGTTAGTCCAGAGCCCTTCACGGGAATTCGAACTACACTATTTGGTTACACTAAGTGTGTTGTAATTAGTTTTAAATTCCGCATTATTTGTCACTAGATTAGCCTTACACCTATTCACCCCCTTTAGGTGTATTCATAGGGGTCATCATCCACCTCGGTACTAGTGTCTGATGGTACTAAATCAGAAGCAAACACAGAAAAGTAACAAATTCAACTCTTCATTAATATACCACTTGCTTACATCATCGGCGGTGTTATTAACATCGAGCTTATTAATGCTCGTTATAAGTGGATTAATTCCCAAATGCTCTTTCTTCCACCTCTGGCTCAGTGTCAACTTCGTTACCAGAGTCTTGTTCCTCTTGTTGTAGGTTCTCATTTGTTTCAGAGAGTCTTCGTACAGGAGGTAGTCTGTGAAATAGTTCTCTACCCCCTAGAACGGATGCCATTTCACAATGAACGTTCGGACTTTCCCACTTCCGTCAATGTACTTCATAACTTGATGGAGAGTGGAGGGACATTGGAATCGATGAATCTACGGTCGTCCTAGCAGCAAATTGTACAAAGTGTCGGCATCGATTACATAGCACGTCACTCAGACTTTAGGTCCCTGATCTGAGATTTGAGCTTAATCTTCCCATTGGGCGCGTACCATTGGCGTTAAAACCATAGATGGTGGTTTGGTGGTGGGAATTCCTAAGTACTGCATGACCCGGCGAGGCATGATGTCAACGCGGATCCTGGATCTACCTGAATGCGGCTTACTTCAGACGATCCAATATACCCTATGAAGTATAAGGCCAATCATGCTTCCCCTTAACCTGTATGTCATCTGTGTTGTGAAGGTAATGCAAGGGCATTTTGGGAGGCATGGAGGCAATCCTCTACATCTTCCTCCTGTGTTCCAGCCAAAATCTGGGCATGAGATCTCACCATCAGCTAGGGCTTCCCTCAGAGCTTCTCTTGTGACTTTGATAGTCTCAGGAGCTCGTAAAGGGTGATTTTGGCCGGATATGGCCAATTGAGCCAGGACGTCAAGCGGTAAGGTGTTAGGGTCCTTCGCGTTGTCCTTTGGGAGAGTCATGAAAAACTGAAGCTCTTTCTGCTTCTCCACTGGTTGCTTCGAGGAGGGCTTGGCTGACTCTGCAGTAGGTTTAGGAGGATTACCACCATCTCGTCATACTTCTTTAAATATGACTGACCCGAGCGAGTTTCTGCCACGAGTGTTTATTGAGTTCTGCGGCAAGGACGATTGTCTCCTCTCCGAATCAGTTAGTGAGGGAACATCGATTTCTGCTTTCCGGGAAGAAGCGCACACTACATTGCAGGATGAAGCTCTCGCTTTGCCTTTGGACTTTCTGTTGGTAACAGTAGTCCACTGTTGGCTTCTATAAGGTCGGGATGAACTCACATAATCTTCTTGAGATGTGAGGATAGGTATAAGACCTTCTCTTGTTAGTGATGAGGGTCTGTATTGATCATTCTTAGTTCTTCTCTTAGGATGGGAACTACTCCGGACGGTGCTGGAGGCTGTTTTCCAAAGAGAAGAAATGATGTCATATTAGCCGTCACTTTCTTTGCTCTGGACGAAGTTTTAATACTTCTGCATCGATCAGAGCTTGAAGGATGTCTTTGAAGACGTAACAGCTCTTGGGGGAGTGTCTTAGCATCCTATGATACAGGCAGTAGTTAGGATTATCGGACTTGCTGACTTCTTCAGGACGTCTAGCTTCAGGAAGCTTCAATCTGTTGCTCATGTTGAGTAACTTGAACAAAGATTGACATGCTCGTCTTTAAAGGAATACTGCTTGTTGGCGCGTGGCTGACTTGAAGAACCACTCCCCTAACTGGCTCAGGTTTGATGGGGGATTTTGTCTCCGTCGCCAAATTATCTTTTCTTTTTGATTGAAAAGATGTTTCTGGCATGCGCCTTGTCGACTTTTCGGGTCTCAGTTTGTTTTCTTTTGCCCTAACTCTGGCGATAATTTCTTCAGCCTGTTCACCTTGCTGGACCAATTGCTTTCAGGTGCGACTTTTAGCAACTCCTATTTGAACTAGGAGTGAAGTTTGTAGATTGTGATAACATGTTTCTACCAGGGTGGCGTGGTCATACCGCTGGGACATCGGAGTGCCATATTCCGAAATCCTTCCACAAATGTTTTGACTGACTCTCCCTTTCGCTGATTCGTAAACAGGAGAGTGGGCATTGTAATCTCCGAGTCATCTTCAAGAAGCGTGTCAGTCAGAAGAGCTTCTCCAATCACCCCAGTTTTTAATGAAGCCTTCTAGGAATTTCATGAACCATTCAAAGGCAAACCTTTTAGAGTGCCGATGAACAAATGTGTCAAGATGACATCATTATCTACCACATTTCCTGTCTGAGACTTGAAGTAGTAGATGTGTTGGTTCGGTGACCCTTTGCCGTCGAAACCCTGTAGGGTTAGAGTTTTGAACTTAGGAGGGTATGGGACAAGGTCCTACTCTGCTGGATATGGCCGGTCCACTTCGTTTCTTGGAGGCCTTTCCGATTGGTAAGGCTTCCAGACGCTGTTCCAATTGACTCATTCTTTTGGAATGAATGCCCCCATTCTCTGGGCTGCCTTCCTCTTTAGATAAGGATTAGATGACTCGGAATTAGATTGCTCCTTTCCTCGATATGTACAGAAGATGGCTTTTTCCTTTTTTCCGTTTGCATTTAGCCTTCTTAGAAGGAATTTGTCGGTTGACTTTCTCTTGTCTTCAAGAAATTGTGTGAGCATCTGCTTGAGGGTATCAATAGATTCTTGTTGAGCGCGAATCATATCGAATTGTTCCTTCTGGACCTGGGCTTGCGTCTGTTCAAAGCGCCTGGCCGTCTCCTCGGGAGTATTTGTCATGTACGCAAAGCTTCCTTCTCTATGGAAGAGTTCGAGGCCTGCGATTTTGTAATGGGGAATGTGATTCATTTACTTCAATGCCCCGAGTTAGGCACTGTAGTTGATCGGGGCGACCGCACCAGTCCGAGTGCGAGTACGCCGATATACTCCTTCTGGTTCCGTGTCAGACTCATCGGAGTTGACCGCCCGTTGTTTTTCCTTACTTCTACTTACCATGTTTGTAGTGACTTCATGGTACTCCATATCAGAGAAGGCTCCCTTTCTGTGAGAGAGATGCTTCTTGGCTGATCGGGAGGTTGAGATGAATCGTCTGAATACCGACTGCTTGCTTGTATGTGAGCTGCAGCGGCATTCAGAGAGCATTGTCGTGCTGAGCCATTCACAACAACAAGACGGAGTGTTCTGATTAGCACTCCTTTTCTTCGTCAAATAATCTCTTAGATCTGTCGGAGGAGGACCAAAGAGATCAGCCTCGGGTTGTCGAGGGTTTTTCAGCTTCTGAGTGCTATCCTTGTGTCACAAAGCTGAGACACAGAGTTCTGAGACGCGGAGCTCACGTCCTGTAAGACAGACACGGCTCTCGCATTTCGGCTCGAGAACGTCGGCCTCGCATCTCTGCTGAGAAGGGATGCGGACTTTGCATTGCTGGTTGTCGCATTTAGCTAGCGACGGTGAGATACTCAGATTTTCTTAATTCTGCGTATGATTGGGGAGACGCGGGTCTTGTGTCTCTGAGAAGAGGTACGGACCTCGCGCTGCTAAACGTCGCGTTTGGGAAGTGGAGCTTCAAAAATGCAGGCCTGGTGGGTTTCGCGTTAGGTCTCCAAACACGGACTTCATGCGTCTGACGTGGTTCAGGAAAGACGTGGGCTTGAGCCTCGCATTCTGTATCTGCTGGACAGGTAATTGTTCCAGCTTCTCGCACCTGTAGTTGACGCGCACGTCGACTCTGTCATCGTTCAGCATTTCGGTTACGTCGTAGGGTTGCTGGGAACCCCCGGTGACCTGGAACTGAGGAAGAGGACGGGCATGAACGGGCTGAATATCAGCAACGCTAATCTTGCGGGTCTCATGAGAGACGTTGACGCGGGTGTTACGTGTGATATGATTAGCCATGGCACTCTTCTTGTCAGTCGTATCTGAAGGGAACTCAGAGTGAACTGGAGAGCGGGTGCTCGAGGAGACCTTGTGGTACTGCCGCGCTCTAGGGCTCTTGGAGCCGGAAGAGATGAACTCTTCATATTTGCAAGGTCAACTCAATAATGAGTGATTCGACCATTTTTCTCATGTAGGTGACATCACCTTGCGCCACACCTTGCTCATCGGTAGAGAAAGTCATCCCCAGCGGAGTCGCTATCTCTTGTTTGGTGGAAAAATCGAAGATCGAAGTGTATATTCTTTATTGATGGTAAAAAATTTACAACGGATCAATAATCTTTTACAAGAGAGGGGAGATATTCAAGCTCAAATCTCCCCTTTATTTAATACCGGGTTCTTGATATGACGATGGAAAGTGAATCTTATTTTCTGCTGACTGGGTGAAAGTCAAAACTTCTTGGGAATCTTCTCTTTAGATGGTGAACGAAGTGACACAGCTTCTGTCCAACAAGAATCTCAAGAGACTTTAGGCAAGAACAAACTTTTACGCAGCAAGTTATTAGAAGAGTTGAACTCTCTTTCTTTCAGTTGGAGATCTTGGTCCTTCTACGACTTATAACCGAAGTTCTTCTGATCAGATTTTTTCCGACCCTTCTTCCATAGCAAACTGGGCTATTTATAGAAGTTTCAGGGGGTAAAGGTGTCCCCTAAAATACTCTATAATAGGATTTAACTCCCTCATTACGTGTCAGTAATTGACCTAGTAATGAGAGCAGTTATAACCATGACGCAGGGTTTCTCTGTAGTTGAAATGCGGGCTTCGAGCCTCACGTTTAACCATTGAGGTAACACTTGAACTTTGCCTTTGGTTGAAATGTGAGCTTCAAGTTCTGCGTCAAGTTTTGTGTGAGACGCGGGCTCTGGGCTCTGTGTCTTGATCGTTGTGGTAAAGTAGTGACGCGGGTTTCGACTCTCGCGTCTTGGTACTGTAGTGATGCTATTGCAGTAATGCTGAGACGCGGGTTTCGACCCTCGCGTCTTGGTACTGTAGTGATGCTACTACAGTAAGGCTGAGACGCGGGTTTCGACCCTTGCGTCTTGGTGCTGTGGTAGTGGCTATGATTAGCCCTGCGTCTGGAGTTTGGACTCTGCTTTTTGATGACTTATCTTCAGTGATTTTTAGACAGCCTACACCAACCCAGATGTTCACATTAAAGATATCAGCGAAGAGCACCCTTCTCGAGCTACCACGCTCGAGGTGGGGACCAACCAGCTCGAGACACAGCTCTCCGCTGAAAGTCAACTTTTTCAAATGCTCGCCAGCCTCCAGAAATAATTGGAAGAGCAAATAGCTGAGTTGAATCGTGATCGTTAGTAGACTTCCCTGGAAAGAATGCGACAGCCCGCGGTCTAGAAATAGTTCCTCCCCTAGATTGAGATCCTCTATAGATCATAGCCATCTGGGTCCCTCGGGGGGGGTTCCAAGCTCCTCCATCAGCACCTCTGTCTGCAGCAACCGCTCGCACCAAGAGTAAACGAAAGAGTGATAGGTCACTCTCCCGAATGGCAGTCAGCACACAGAGAATTTCAGGTCGCCCAAAGTACTGAAGACTCCTTGAATGGATGATATAGTGGAGATCGACGAAAGTAGGTCGAGAGGGCCAGTCCAACTTCTCTAGAAGGAGACAGAACCTTACAGGTTGAACATCCTCAACTCTCTGTTCTCTGAGGAGGTCACTCTCACCGCTTCCTGAGGAAGTTTGTGATGCCGAGCTTTGAATGCTACTCAAGAGCAACCGGCCCATCTAGCATCTCTGCCAGTACCAGGATAAGATGGCAGTTCCCTCTCATGATGACCTGCTTCTGAGACATGTATTTCCATCCAGTCTCAAGGGTGCCGCCTACGAATGGCTTTATTCACTCTCGAGACAATCTCTCTGAAACTTCGGGGAGGTGAAGCCGATCTTCTACCACCAATACGCTTTCTAACAGGAGTTGAGAAAGAACAACAATCACCTCTTTACCATCAAGATGAAATCTGGGGAGAGTCTTAAATAATATGTCAGTTATTTTCATAACCAAATGGCTCTGTTATATAACTGCAATAAGGGCGTGGCTACCGCCGCATTCATAATGGATGCAGGTCACCTACTCCTTCTACAAGTATTGGTGAAGCACAAAGTATCTAATGTTGAAACTTGGTTTTGATGAAGACATTTGTTAAGCCATATCATTGGAGCTCTATCACAAGCCTATTCAAGAGTTCTCATGATCAAGACTTCCCAAAGAGAGTTGCTAATGATATGTATTGTAATGGTTAAATAGCATGTAAAAAGCCTTGACACATACACAATATCATAGCCTATTAGTCGACTTGTAGCCTTCTGTAGTCGACTTATACTGGTATAGTCGACTTACACATTTCCCTAGTCGACTATAGTTTTGTCCTAAAAGATCCTAACTCTCTGTTTGTCTCTGTTAGTCGACTTAACAGGATACCTAGTCGACTAATAGACTTTTCTAGTCGACTTATACTTTCCCCTAGTCGACTAATAGATGGCCTAGTCGACTATAAGTTAGTTTCTGGTCGACTTGGTTCAGTTTTCAGAAACTTGTCTTTGAGTTTATCATGACCTAGTCGACTTGGTCTTCTCTATAGTCGACTAACCCAGTGAAATTTGCCTACCCTAGTCGACTAACCCAAATGTCAAGTCGACTAATGGCAGTTTCTGACTGTTGGACAGTTTCTGTTTTCTGGTATTTCCTTCAACGTTATCCAACATTTAAACATTCAAAATGGTCCTAATTGAAAAACACCTAGAGGGGGGGTGAATAGGTGTAAGTGCTAATCTAGAACTAAATGCAAAACTAAGTGCGCCAAATGCGGAAGCTAATGCAAATCTTGCAAAAACTTAGTACAATCAACAAGTGTAGCCGAATTCCCCGTGAAGGCTCTGGACTAACTCTCTGATTCCCTAGATATAGGTTGAGGCGCTATGTGAAGCTCTAGTTGATAGGTACAAGTGAGGCACACAAATAACCAAGCATATACAAGATATGGCAATATGAATTATGCAAGGTACAACACAAATGCAAGCAAGTATGATATGAATGATGAATGATGCTTTGCACAAATGTAAAGAGAGAGAGTTAGAGAGACAATGGATCAATCGCAAAGGCCAAGATATGTTTCGAGGTTCGAGCACCTTGCTCTACATCCCGCCTACACCACCGTGTAGGATTTCCAATCCACTATCTCCCACGAGGGAACCTCTACCAAGAGGATTTGTTACAACTCTAGGAGTACCAAACTCCTCTCTCAACAACCACCTCACAACCGAGGGGTAGGCCCGTAGCAATACAACAACCAACACCTCTACCGAAGAGGGTTACAAACAACACTCCACTCTCACTAGAGGGAGCAAACCAATCACCCGATCACCTCTACCAAAGAGGGATACAACAAGAATAAGGGGTTTACAACAAGTGGTTCCAAAAACCACAAACTCAATCTCTCTTTTCTTTTTCTCTTTTCCACAAAACAAATGATCCTAAATAGATTAGGATAGAAGATAGCTCAAGTGTGGAAACTAGGTGTTTGGAAAACAAGCAACAAAGAAAAACACTTGGGAAAATTCTTGCAAAAGATATAGAATGAAAACCAAGACAAATCTCCCAAAATATTCTTTTCTTTGATTTTTTCCAAAAAACCTAAAAACAAATAAGATGAATTCTTTTTGGCACAAAAACTCTTTTAAACTTTTTTAAACAATAGAGAAAGTCTGAAAATTTTGTCTCTAAAAACCTTGGCCAAAAATCCAAAGAGATGGGGTTTTTATAGGCCCATCAGAAAACTAGCCGTTAGAGCTGAGCTGGCAGCTCTGACAGGCAACGGTCCGACCGGCCCGGTCGACCGCCAACGGTCAGAAATATGACCGTGGGCAACTGCAGTCGACCGGCCGGTCGACCCAAACAAACAGAGAGCTCTGCTCTCATTCCGGTCGACCGGCACGGTCGACCGTCCCAAGTCTGCCAAACTGCACAGTTTTGTGCACGTCGGTCGACCGGCCCGGTCGACCGACTTCACCCAAGTCGACTAGGTCAGGTTGACTAGTCGACTGGTTGAAGCCTGGAACAGAAATCTGGATCAGAAAATATGTTAAAATATTTTTAAAAAATCTTTTATCTTTTCTGAAAATTTCATAAACTTGTTTTATCATTTTACATTGAAACATAAACATGTGATAAAAATTTCAAGACAATATATCAACATATCAATTCATTTTTGTGTCTTGCCAATTTTATCAAAAACCAAAACTTGTATTTTTCAAAACTGATTTTTCAACACATGAATAGCAATATCAAAATAAGTTTGTCTAGCAAGTTTAAAGCATGAATGTATATCTAGAACATATCTAATATACATAGGAATAAAGTAAACTTGTTTTGATCTACTATCCATGAAAACCAAAATCCAAATCATGAAACGTGTGTGTGTATGTGCACTTGAGCATATCAACTATACAAAGCTTTACAAATGGATCTAAACACACTATCTAAACTAGGATACCTAAGTCTTCTTGATGATCTTCATCTTCAATTAGACTTGCTCCAAAACTCCATCCATGGGCTAGGCAATGGTGATCTTGAAGCTTTGGCCCTGGAATCATTTATGAAAAAACTTCTAAACTCCTTGTTGAAGCTAATCACCAACTAATATCTTGGTTAATGATCTGAAACTAAACAACACAAGATTATTAGTAAACATAACTACATGAGTTAATCATCATCAAAACTAGGGTGGAAAGCCTTTGGGTCAACAATCTCCCCCTTTTTGATGATGACAAAACTCATTGAGTTATATATGCATGGATTTAAAGTAAAGCTTCAAAAGAAGCTCCCTTTAACTCATGCATAGACAAATAAACATAATAATATGCAATGAAGGCTCTTAAACATGAATGCATAAATATGCATAGACAATAAATAGGTTCTAGATACCAATGCAATGTTCAAAAACAAAACATGCCTCTAGATACCAATTAATCATACATTAAACTATATTAAAACTAATATATGCAAAACATAAGTAGCTATATATATAAAAAAAAAAAAAAATCAGCATATAAAAACATCTTCTCTCTTAGAGATTTTGGTTTTGTTTTATATAATGCATGTTAAACTCAAAATATTCTCCCCCTTTTTGTCAATCATCAACAAAGGGGTAAACAATCAAAAACTATAATAAAATGAGGGGTAAAAATCTTTCTCCCTCTTTTTGTCAATCAAAACAATAAAAACAATGTTCTCCCCCTTTTTGTCTAAAACAAAAACAAAGTCAATAAGGGGTGACTACAAACATGATATCAATTGAAAATATGTCATGAAGCATCTTGATACCAAACGAAGATCAATAAATGTTATATGCTATATACATTCATGAAGAGGAAGACGAAAGTTAGCTTCCCTACACATATGCATTACATGAAAGAGGGATGTTAAGCCCTAATTCACATAACACACATTATGTAATGAAAAGAGGAGATGTGAAGCTCCCCTACACACGTGTACCACATAAAGAAGAGATGTTAAGCTCTTCAATACACAATACACTCAACATGAATCTATATGTGGGAGAGATGTTAAGCTCTCCTTGCATATAAGAAATATAAATCAAAACTTTTGTATTTTCTTTAAAACAAATTTTTAGATACCAATTTAAAACACAAGACATCTTGATATCAAAAGATAGTATTTTTCTTTTAAGTGTATGATATCAAATGAAATGACTATTTTCTATCATAAAGCTAGGGAGTGGAAATACAAATACCAATTGAAAAAAATGAAAAACGGATTTTCTCCCCCTTTATGAATACAAACATAACACATCAGCATAGGCTTGTAATAAGATACCAATTGAAAACTAAATCAATTGAAACAAGGTTGAAATTCAAGCTCTAGCATAAACAAGATTTGTGCTTAAGATATAGAGATATAATAGCACAAATAAAACAAGTATAGTGTATGAAATAGGATGAGTACCAATCACCAATAGATGATACCAATTGAAAATATACATACACAATAAACATATGAGTATACAAAAAAAAATCAAAATGATACCAATTGAAAGAGTTCAATGATACCAATTGACATAACAATAATAGCATGTGTATACCTCATAACACAACGAAGAAAACAAACTAGTTAAAATGAAAATTTTTGTTTACTAGTACGAAATCCTTCAAGTAAGGAATAAACAAAAAAAATCATTTTCATAAAACAATGTAAATCACATAGTACTTAAAAACACTAATATCAATAAAGTCCATACATGCTCATGAAAAACATACTCATGAGAAATATTTTTAAAAAAAAATGGTGGGTGTACAAGTAATGTGTGATATGGCATTATGAAATTTTCAATTAAGCTCAAGATTCCTTGAAACAAGAAAACACGAAAATCATCAAAACTTATTTAATCTTCAAGGCATATGTATGTCTTATACAAACTAAAGTATACATACATATCCAAAACACAACGAGTCCACAAAATATATGCATTAAGGCACGTGGCTCAAAAGGATAATCATGATATCTAATAGTTTGGACAAGATAGACATATACATGAAGTTAAACAATTAAACACAAAATCAAGAGAAACTAAATCTTTATCAAAACAAATTTCATTTCATGGTATATGTAGGGTTGTCAACACAATAAGTATAATACATATCCCTAAATACAATTGAGTCCATATATATAGATTTGCATGAAAGGCAAATGACTCAAGGGGTATACATGTATATCTTAAAGTTTGGCAATACAAACATATACATGAAGTGAAAACTCATAAAACAAATTCAAAAATGGAATACAAGTTTGAAATGTATGAATCATCAAAACTAGACTATACGCACATCTAATGGGTTCAAATAAGCAATCAAACCCAAACATATATAGATTTATTTGTGGCCCACTATATGCACAAGTATAAGTCCTATTCTAATGAAAACTAACATTTAAACAAGTAATCTTAACATGAAGCACATCAAAACACGATATAAAAATCAACATGATAAACAAAAAACATGATTATTATGAATATCCACATGTTATTAGATTTATGATGTACAGTGATGGCTAATCAAATGTGAGAACACAAAATAATAATCCATATTTAACATGGGTGTC